>JAWNPL010000067.1:0-207500 GCA_035047545.1 Drosophila paranaensis | reverse complement strand
CAAAACACTCTCCTACCTGAGAGTTCAGCACCGATAAGAAAGTTGTTTGGAAGAGACAAATTCTTTGTGTTTCTTAGTTTGCATAGATCTCACTCACACACAGAGTCTTTGGCTGTCTAGAACTACGACTTACTTTAATCTAGCCGCCTTAACGGTACCCCTTTGACTGGCTGCCCCCATTCGCAGCAGCTGTTGGGCTAGGCTATCGGCGAACTCATCAACCTTTTGACCTCGCTGCTAATTGCCCGACGAAGTTGGATCTTTGGGTAATTCAACAGCTGTTTTTATCGTTTCGTATTCGGAATGAAGTCGTATCCTATCCTTATCCTCTGCTGACCTTTTGGCCCGCTTGGCCTTTGGCCTTTGGCTCAATGACGACAGCAAAGACGATAAAAGTTATAGGCGCCATAAATTAAAATGCAAATTAAAAGTCACCAAAAGGGCGGGCGAGCGGGGCCGAAAGGAATAATTATAGCCGCTGGAATAGTATTGTCTCATTTTTTATCGCCTTAATTATGGCCAATATTTGGCCAATAAAAAAGTTGACTTGGCCAAAACGGCCGAACAAAAAAGAAAAGGAGAGAAGCCGGCTAAAGTTGCCAAGTGCTCGTCATCCGAGTGGCACTAAGTTCTGCTTCTAAGTTTTCCTCCCTCACAAAAAAGAAGAAGAAGAAAAGGAAAACCATTTTTTTCCACTTGTTTTTCTTTTCGCTGCTGCATTTTCCGCCTGCTAAGCGCGATTTTTCCAGCCAACAGCAGCTGAGCAAAAGTTTTAATTAAAAATTGTGCGCAGTTCGACTTTAAAAACGACGAACAATAGGATTGGAGTTGGGTGTGAACGACTGCCAGATACCCTGTTAAAAGTTTGAAGATTTGTGAAGAGAGATGGCTATAAATATAAAAGTCTTATGTGATTGTATACAGCTACTCCAAGCTCTTCAAATGTGCGAGGTTTTCATAGAGAACTTACGTTTGTTATCGATATTAATCGAATTAAGGTAAATGTCGAAAACGATCAATAATTTAGGTATATTTTTTAATAATTGAAATTTGCTAATGATTTACATCGATTTTAATACTTACTGAAGCTTTATTGAGTTTCAAAATATATTATTAAAGTTATCGATAACAATCGCAGTTAACTGGAGCTGTGCTCGCTATGGAAAAATCGAATATTTGTTGGTGCTTATAAGATATGTTAAAATATTAGAAGCTATATATCAATTTGCATAGATTTTTTAAATATAACTAAAGTTATCGATAAGCGATATATACTATATGGTAATCTCTGGACTTGGGCAATTCCAACAGACAGAACAGACAGCTGAACATGGCTAGATCGACCTCTAAAGAGACATATATACGCATCTACTCCATGGCCAATCCTCTGCCTGCTGAATTTCCATTTGACATGGGCTCAAAAAATTGCGTGCAATTGCAAAATGTTGTCTCATGCCACAAAATTGTGTCTAGACGTGACTCAACTGCCGCTAAGCCTTGCCAGCAGTAGACACGACGCGACGCGCCGTCTGAGTCGCAGCTCATCGCCTGTCGCATGTGGCACGTCCGCTGGTCGCTCATAAATCTCAAATCAGCTTAAATTTAATTTTTGCGCTTTCCGCTTTCCTTTCGGCTCCTTCGTAGCACTTCGAGCCCCTATGGATCAGCGTTTAGACTTCATCAAAGCTGCCCGCGGCCATAAAACTTCTGCCACAACAATGTTTCCTGCTTCTTCTTCTCGTTGTTATCCTCTCATAAGGATAACGCGCAATTTGTCGCTTGCTCCTGTTATATTGAATATTGTTAGCTGACAAAGTTTTTTGTGCCTCGATTGCACTTTTAGTTACTTTTTATACCCTGAACCCATTGAAAATGGGAAAAACAGGGTATAATGTTTTTGTTGAAATGTATGTAACAGGGAGAAGGAGGCGTGGCAGACCCCATAAAGTATATATATTCTTGATCAGGGAGACAAGCCGAGTCGATTTGGCCCTGTCCGTCTGTCCGTCCGTCTGTCCGTCTGTCCGTCTGTCCGTCTGTCTGTCCGTATGTATGAACGCGTCGTTCTCAGAACCTATAAGAGCTAGAGACTTGAAATTTTTTATGTAGGTTCCTGTATAGCACGAAAAGATCGAGTTTGTTAAAAAAAATCGATAACTGTCTTAATTTTAATGTTATCGATTAAAAACGAAATCGATGCTCCGTTATATAATTATATATAATTCATCTTTATAGCTAGAGTCTTCAAATTTTGCATTTAGTGTTATGTGAGCATTACACAATTTCGGTTTTTGCTAAATTTTGGATGCCACGCCCCCTTCGCCTCAAAATTGTAAGTCCCGTATTTCAAATACTACAGACTTGTGCTTTGGCACATACATACATATGGATGACATGATCACGCCCAACAAGTTTGATCAAAATCGTTACTCTAGAAAAAAAGTTATTAAACATTTAATTTCCCATAGCATTGCCATGCAAAGCAGCCAAAGAACAGCTGACGCACCGATTGGCGTGTGTGTGTGCGTGCGCCTGTGCGTGTGTGTGTACGTTTTGCTTGTAATGAACGTACATATGCATGTGTATATAAAAGAAACAAAGAATGCTTGGAATAACGGTTCTTCATAGGGTTTAGGGTATACCCTTGTCGAGCGGTCTCGACTAGAGTTTTCTTACTTGTTTTATACCTTAATTGATCTCTTAATCATTTCTTTCTCATGAAGTTTCGCTGTAGTTATTAGCGCAACTTTTTCTTGACTTTGTTGCTTATTATTTTATGGGGCAAAGGTATTGATTGGGGAGAATATGTGAGAGTTTTTGAAACTATTTATGGGCAAAGTTTATCTTGGAAGTTTTTTTTATATATCAAATATATTGTCACAATATATTCAAAGTTGAGGTTTGGGAGAATTCTGTCTTAAGCTCAGCTAAGCTCTTGTAAGCCTTAAAGACTAAGTTGAGATTGGTTTTATGCAGCCTGAGCTAAGCTCAGCTAGGCTTGAGGCTTAATCTAAGAGAAAGATATATGAGACCTTCAAAATTATAGAGCTTATGATAAGAATAGATGAATAGGTGAAGGGAGGGATGGATAGCAAGACGGAAGATGAACAGATGGAAGCAACGATAGACGAACGTATAGAAGGAGGAACAGAAGAAGGCACAGAAGGAGGGACAGAAGGAGGAACAGAAGGAGGGACAGAAGGAGAGACAGAAGGAGGAGCAGAAGGAGAGACAGAAGGAGAGACAGAAGGTGGACGGGTAGCAGGGAGGACAGATGGATAGACAGACGCAAGCACAGACGGACAGATAGACAGACGGACGGACAGACGGAACAACAGATGGGCGAAAAGACGGAGGAACCAACACAGACGGATAGATAAGCTAAGATCGGCTAGGCAGTTAAAGTCTTCACATATTTCATAAATATATGAGAGCTTCAGAGTTATATAGATCTTATAAGAAAATGGAACTTTTATCATGAGAGAGACGGACGGACGGATGGCTAGTCTAAGCTGGGAACCATCATCAGTTGAACATGGGCAGGTGGCTTGACAGACCGATGAACAACCAGACAAATGAACAGAGGACTGAACAGATGAATGCCATGCATAATGCCGGACAGTTACTACACAAAACCAATATACCCTTTTGATTTAATAGAAGAGTAACTCTTTCTAACTTATTATAACCCTACCACACCCAGTTCTAAGTAAAACTACGTTTTCATGGTCTAACAAGTTCAAATTTATCTATTACATTTACATAATCAACAACTTTAGCTAAATTTCACTTTATCACAGCTCAAAATTAATTTAGTCAAACATTGTCTAAGCAGATTTCATTAAACAGAGCCAAAGTTGACTTAGTGACTCCGAGCTGAAGTTGACTTAGTTATGGCTGAGCTGTGCTGCTCTTTAAGCAAGGCTTCACAGTCAGCAGATACTCTACTCTGGTCTTTTTCCTTTAACCTGCTTCAACTCGACTTGAACTCGTTGCGAATTACAACACAAAATGTTCAACTCTTTCAGTTGTGCACTTGACTTTTGTTAGTTTGTTTAGGCCAGCAGGCCAAAGAGTCGACTGCACCTCCACATCTCTCACAGCTTCCCTTTTGCTATGTAAATTTGAGTGGAGCACACACAAAAGCTTCCAGTAGTTAAGGCCGTCGTATTGGCCTTTGGGCTGTTTGTGCTCCTTTTTTGCTGTTGCCAGGCGAAGCCGAGCTACGTATTTATGGCCCTCAAAAGTTAGTTGGATTAAGTTGTTAGTGCTTTAAGCCAATCAGTGTTTAGCTTTTCGGCTGACAGCCCGATGACTCACAGCTGAAAGCTGATAAATAGCCGGACCTGCCCCTAGGTGTAGGTGTAGCCCTAGGGCAGCCTCGCTTTTGTCAACACATGCAACTAATTAGCTGGTCTCTGAAACCGGAGCCAGGTCCTGGCCCACGTGCCAGCGCAGCCCGAAGGTGAAGTCGAAGGAGGTCGCAAAGGATACCAAATTAATGAGCTGGCTGTAGACAAATGCAAACAGCACTAGAACTACACACGCCTACGCACTCAAGGACTCGTGCTGGCAATTATCTAATAGAGTGTCGAGTACTCGGCACGGGCAGGATAAGCGCCAGGATAAGCAGCTGCCGACGTCTAATGTGCGAGGGCGACAAAAAACTCAACGCATTTAAATTAACAAAAATACAAAATTGTCAAACGCGCCTTATCGCAGGATCGTCGCAAATGTTGCGTAACTAAGTGCACTGCACACCCACACGCACAGGCACACGCACACACAGGACACAGCTCTCTACCTGCGAGGTGAGATTTTTAATTGTTGCGCTGAAGTGTGCGTCGGGTGCTCGTATCCTGTCTTATCCTTAATTGAGTTGCATATGTTTTACTTTACATTTCCCTACATTTTCCTCCATTTCTTTTCCTTTCCTTTCTTTTGTTTTCTCCTTCAACAAATTTTGACACTTTATCAAAATAAAAATATAAAATTTGAATGCTCAACAGGCAAAACAAATTCCTTTTTACATTTTTTTTGTTTTTTTTTTAGGACGTGGCAATTGAAGCGTGCTGAGCGGCGACAATTGAGTTATGAGTTGTGTGTAAATGACTTTTGGAGTGAAGTCGCACCCGGGCCCAGAGGCGGGGGCAGCTGACCTACTTGGCAAACTTCGAACGAAACGAACATGCAGGAAATTGTTAGGAACACACATTTACTTTCCTTATTTTTCTTGGCACTTAAATTGAAGTGAATTTAAAAAAAAAAAGAGAGAATTTACGTAGAGTTTTAGACGGAAGTTAACTCAGATATATTTTTGTAAATTTATATTTATTTACATTTGCTAATATATATTTTAAACTATAAAATAAATATGTATTATCTTATTTTATAATATAAATATAAAATTTATATATTATTATATTTTAATTTAATCAGCTTAAGTATAATTTAAGTTTCAATAATTTTTAATATTTTTTATAAATTAAATATATATTTTTTATTACTTTAAAAAACACTATAAATATTAAAAATAAAGTTATATTTATATATTTAATCTAACTCTGTGTTACGTATGTAAAAATAAATATGCCATATATTTTATATATACTTAAACACATACATATATTTTTAGTATAATATTTTAAATATAATTTTATTTTGTAATTTTACCATTTATATTGTATTTTTGATTTAACTTTTAAATGTATTTAAATGTATTTATTTCAATTAAATTAAAAGAAAAATTTTTATTTAAATTTAATATATATTTTTCATATTATTTTTCATTAATTTTATTTATATATACATACATTGTTTTAAATTTTATTTTTAGATATATTTATTTATATTTATTTTTAATTTAACTATTTTATATAAATTTATATTTATTTTTATTAAATTTTACATATATATTTATATTTAATTTATACAATTAATTTATTTTTATTTTCCCAGAAAAAGATATTAAATTTTCCTCATATATTTTAAAAGCTTTTTCTAATCTACTTATTGGCTTATGAATTCAAGTTTTCGCTGTTTGCCAATTGCAATTGAGTTTAATGGCCAACATTTGGCCCTGAACATTTGATGGCATATTTGGCTTTTGTTGTGTTCACTTGAGTTGCTTAGGCGAAGATGGGGGCGAGCGTTCTCCCAGTCAGTCAGCCAGTTACCTCGCCTAGAAAATCAATATCAAATGCAATGAGCACAATTAAAGCTGCTTGACCAGGAGTGGGGAAAGGGGCAGGCTGGGGGCAGGGCAAAGGGGAGAATCTTTTGTGTGTTGAGCGCAATTTGCGCAAAATGACGGCAATTAACTCAGGTACACAGCACAGCGCAAAGGTGCATGAGCAGGAACTGCTGCTGCCTTTCAGCAGCATCTGGAATTGTCGTTAGGCCTGTCTCCCTATCTCCCTATCTCTCTCTCTGCTCTTTCTCTTTTGCATTTCATTCTTAGATTTCAGTTCCTTTTCATCTCTTTCAGCAAAAAGCCAAATAGTTGACCGAATGCTGACTGCATAAACGGGGCTATTCAATAAATGAATGAATGAGTGCTTTGAATGAATGGAAAACACATTTGCCAGCCATTGTCACGTGCTGACTTCTACCCAGTTCGGTTCGTGCAATTGAATTTCGTACGTTCAATGCAATTTTACTGAAAATCGACAGCGAATTGTCGTTTTATTGTCGCATTGATGGCCATAACAAAGAGGGCCACAAACAGCTGTTCTTTCACTTACCTCACCTTAACTTGGTTGATTTGGGGACTCTTAACTCAAATTGAATGAATTTCTGTGCCTTTTGGCCTGAAAGTATTTATGGTTACTAAATTAATAATACTAATATTTGAATATACATTTTTTGAATATATAAATATTATTTTTATATTTTCTTATTATGCTTATTTAATAATATTTTAATATACTATTTTTTAAAATATTACTTTTATATTTTGAAGACTAAAGGCATGAATACAAATTGTAAAGACAAATTTAAAGGCTTTATTTAACTTTGCTTTAAAAGCCTTTTCTCTTTCTACAATCAAAATAATAAATATAAAGGCAACAGTGATTCAATGCCTTCTACTCTCTTCCATCTTCAGCCTTATCAACTCACTTTCATTCCAGCTAAATCAACAGTCGCTTTACGACCCACATATATCTTTAAGAGTCCATATAAGCCCTGCCCATTTGAACTCTGATTTTCCTAATGATTCATCTTTGCCTTCAGCATAGCTGAGGACAGCCTGAATCGTTAAATGCCACGTGTAGCCGCCCGGCAGCAAAACAAGTGAATCACTCTAGTTCTGGCTGTGACATAACTTTAATATGGCTACTAAAAGAGCGACACATATACATATGTAGCAGATATGACTAAAAGTTAGTTTGGAGCAAAGTTTCGATATTATTAATACTTCATCAAGTTTGTCAACAGCGGGCCATACAAATCTATGTCACCTAACCGAGTGAGAATCTCCGACTGTCTGCCCGCCCTCTATCGACCCACTGGAGTGTGTTATGCAGAAGTTGTTTACAAGAAAGTCGACGACGACGCTGACAATTTCATTGTGCGCCCGCACCACCAATGGAAAATTGTGAAAAACAATTCAATTTCCGAGAACAACAACAGCAGCAGCAGCAACTGGCTCAGACATAACTGTAAAGGATGCGTGTGGTTGCGTGGTTGGGTGACCCAAATCCAGCTCCCATGCTGAATATCAAATGAAAGACATGGCCATAAAAAGGCGCAAACCCAATGCTCGACGCAAATCAGTTGGGCAAACAATAAAAACTGGGCGACATTAGACGCAGCTTTCGGTCTGACCATCTCGATGCCATCTCTCTCTCTCTCTCTCTCTCTCTCTCTCTCTATCTCTTTGATTCATAAATAAAACAAAGTGGCGCCAAAATGACGCGGCTACCACGCCTCCCTTCCGCCCACACATTTGTGCTGTGGTGGCTACCCCATGTCTATGCCTCAGCCCTCACCCACCCAACCTCATTCCAGCACAGTTTTTAGCCAACTATTTGCTATTCATTGGCTTCACATGGCGCTGACTCTACGCACCCCCAACTGCCACCCCCTCTCTCCCCTTGCTCCGTCTTTTGTGCAACTTCTTTTACTATCGATTTTCTGGTTACATTTGTCTGGCTTTTGGGTCGAGCATAAAAGGCAACCAGTTGCGCTTCTCCCCCTATATCTCTGCTTCACATGCTTCAGCTCCTGTTTTCTGTGGCAGGACTTTGGCTTAACAATACAACCAACGAGCAACCAGCAACCAGCAACCAGCAACTGCAACAAAGTTCCTCTGTAATTGCTAATGCTCTTTTCAAGTGCTTTATAACTGTACCATAGCAGGCAGCTCATACGTACTCGTTTAATTCCTTATACACTTCCAGCTGTAACTCGAGCGTTGGGCACTATGAAGCTGAGTTTGAGACTTGGGATCGATTAAATGATTGAATGACTGTTATATTGATTGATTGACTGACTGATAGACTGAATGAGGAACTTACTGACTGGTTGACTCACTGTTGCTTGACTGCCTCCCTCTGCATCATCAACCCTTTCTGCTATAAAAACATCTCAGTTCAAAGGCTGCCTGAGTCAAATTTCTAATTTATTAGCATTATTATTAGAAAACTCTCATTATTTGCTCCTTAAATTTCACTCCATAAATTTAAAAATTATTTTAAATTTATTCAAGCTTATTTATGCCTTGCTTAATGAGAAAAACTTTTTTGCTTTGCATTTTTATTTTCTTACGCTGCAGCAAAAATTTTAATTAATTTTAAGGCACTCTAATCTGAATCGTGGCATATTTTAAGAGCTTATTTTCTAGGATGAATATATATAAAAATTAATTAGAATTATTTATGCCATTATATGTACTTTCTATAAAATCGGGTTGAAGATTACATGACTAAATTTATAATTCTAATTTAGAGAAAATTCAAGAAAATATCGTAACTGACTTGAAAATAATTTAGATAATTGAAAAAATGTATCTTAGATATTTTAAATAATTTTTTTTTATTATTTATTCCTACGATTAAATGTTTTTTCTATAGAAATCATGTAAATAATTTTTGAATATTAACTACTTCAGCTCAAGCAACTATATATTTTGTGCTCTTTTATTTATTTTTTTTTTTCTAAGCACTCTATAATATATTTATCAATATATATAAATTTTATTATTATTTTTATATTATATTTATGTTTTACTATATTTTGTTTTATTAATTTATTTTTTACTTTAAATTAATTTTTAACAATTTTTCTTCGCAATCTCTAAGACTTTTTTTTATAATATCTCAGATCTGTCTGTATTTAACAGCTCCAACAATTTTCGTCAGATGCTTATATGAAGTTATTTAGCTTAATATTTTTAAAGAAGCCTTAAAAGAGTATTCAAATTCATTTACTGCCAGCTGGCTCTTATCATATTGCATTGTGGTTAGCTGGGTTGTATTAGAAGTTAGGAATGGGAACGAGCTTTGTTGGCATTCTGTGCTCATTTGCAGTCAGCGGCACGTGCCTGGGCTTGCTGGTGGCGCCTCCTAATCGCATGGCATTTGCCCAAATAACTCTTTGTGTGTGTGGCTGCTTCTTCTGCTGTGTGCACTTATTTGGGCAAATTTTGTGGTCCACATAGGAAAAACGCAGCCGGCCTGCATGCTGCACGTGTGTGCCACATACATGCAAATTCGAACTGGCATTTAAAATCGACTGAAATTGCGCTGGCCCGCCATTAAGCATCAAATTATGCATGCCCACTCGCCGTGTGACGAAATATCAAACATCGAGCGTCATTATGGGATATAGGTATATGCATATATATACACATGTGTGACATATATCGCAAGCGCCCTTCGATAGCTATGCCCATTTAAGAGGCAATTGCAAAAAAATTCACTTTTTGCCATTAAAATTTATGGCAATGGGCCAGGATCATTATGGGTGGTTGTGTGTGTGGCAGGATATGCACTTTTGGGGTGGGCATGCAAATTTCCTATACCGTTTATTTTTTCGCATTTTCCTTTTTTTTTGTGTCGTTGCGAGGTAATTAAAATGCTTAGCGCTAAAAGCAAATAAATTTTTGTCACCATTTGCGCTGGCTGCTGTTGTTGCCGCTAATAGGCAAATCGTGTTGTCGACTCCTCGTGGAGCCATTGATGAAGTAGTTGATATATACGTATATATATACATACATATATATATATGCGTTGCACTTAAGTAGCTGCCGCAAATTGATTTCATGCTGTGTCGAGTCCATTGACCGCTGGCTTCCTTTTTTATACAGCTTGGCCGTGCTCTACTTACTTCCCTCTGGCTGCTTGAACAATGCCAAGATGCAGGCAGGAGGATATGCATTGCTCTGCTACAATTACAAAAAAGTAAAAACTACTTTCACTCATTTTCCTTACCTCTTCCTCTTCCTCCCTCCCTCTCCCCTATCTCTCTCTGTGTTACCTTCGAAATTCGGCAGGCGCTTCGCTTGGCTTTGTTTTGTTTGTTTATTTGGCTTAGTGGCTGCCGCTTTACCCATTCTTCAGCTCGCTTTTCTTCTATTTGATGGAAAATAGATTTTCCAGCGCTTTGTTTGGCAACCCTTTCGGCTGGGAAAACTGTTTTGGTCCAGGCAGCGGCAGAGGCAAGCATTGTACCGCAGCGCGAGAGTGTTAACAGAATGAAGACTATGCCGATTTCACAGTCCCTCTCTCGTTCTATTTAGAGTCGAGTAAAGAAAAGAAAAGAAAAGCGAAAAAAACTAAATTGTGGGAATTTGCACAATTAGAGCGTGTTGAGTGTGCGTGTGAGTGTGTCTGTGTGTGTGTGTGCGTGTTGCTCTGAGGGAATACTGGTAACAGTTGCTTTAAATGAGCATTTAGAGGGTTCCATGCTTGAGGGCTTTTGCTGTGCCTTTGATTTTGGTCAAGAATTGAATTGAAACCACATGAGAATGATTTAATGCTCGACTAAATGCTATCAAATACTTATGTTATCAATAAGGATGCGCTTGAGATTGGGAAATCTTTATATGGGAAGCAGCTATTTGGTCTTAAGTCTGTGAAGTTTTAGCTGAGTTTACTCAAGTTGTTGACTTTAGCAGTTGAAGGCATATATGAATCTTTTTATACCCTGAACCCATTGAAAATGGGAAAAACAGGGTATAATGTTTTTGTTGAAATGTATGTAAGAGGGAGAAGGAGGCGTGGCAGACCCCATAAAGTATATATATTCTTGATCAGGGAGAGTAGCCGAGTCGATTTAGCCCTGTCCGTCTGTCCGTCCGTCCGTCTGTCCGTCTGTCTGTCCGTATGTATGAACGCGTCGTTCTCAGAACCTATAAGAGCTAGAGACTTGAAATTTTTATGTAGGTTCCTGTATAGCACGAAAAGATCGAGTTTGTTAAAAAAATCGATAACTGTGTTAATTTTAATGTTATCGATTAAAAACGAAATCGATGCTCCGTTATATAATTCTATATAATTCATCTTTATAGCTAGAGTCTTCAAATTTTGCATTTAGTGTTATGTGAGCATTACACAATTTCGGTTTTTGTTAAATTTTGGATGCCACGCCCCCTTCGCCTCAAATTTGTAACTCCCGTATATCAAATACTAGAGACTTGTGATTTGGCACATACATACATTTAATTTCCCATAGCATTGCCATGCAAAGCAGCCAAAGAACAGCTGACGCACCGACTGGCGTTTGTGTGTGTGCGCGCCTGTGCGTGTGTGTGTAAGTTTGGCTTGTAATGAACGTACATATGCATGTGTATATAAAAGAAACAAAGAATGCTTGGAATAACGGTTCTTCATAGGGTTTAGGGTATACCCTTGTCGAGCGGTCTCGACTAGAGTTTTCTTACTTGTTATGTATATAGTATGTAGCAGACATATATGGCTTATGAGATATGCAATATTATACCAGTAGAATATATAATGAATATAATATAAATTTAATTATGATTATTACTATTTTTTATTAATATTAATTATAGTTATTATATAATATTATTATTATTTATTATTAATATATTATTATTATTATTACTTGTTATTTTTAATATTTTTAAATATTATTGTTGTATATTATTATAATTATTTATACATGACGCTTGCCTTAAATAAACGCTCTCAAATATCACCTACTTAATAGCTCAGCTCAAGTACTGCTTCCCATAAAATATATTTATATTCTTTGCAGATAAACATCTAGAATAAATTTTGCGTAAAAAGCAATTGCTAATGCCCAGTTTATCAGCGTTAACAAATTTCTCACGGTAAAACATTCTATCTCTTGAGCTATCAAAACACTTCTTCAAGCTCTGCCTACAAGCGCTTATGCATACTTTCTCAGAGGGTATACTGATTTTGTGATGGAGTGTGTAACGCATAGATGCTATTATGAAATGTGCACTTAGATAGGAATCTATCTATGTATCACATAGGACGATTCAGTAAAAAAAGTATACCGATGGAGTACATTTCAATTCTTCACTTCTTCTTTCTTCTTTATCTACAACAAAATATTTATTTAAAAATTTTACTATAATTAACTATACTTTTAATTCAATTATCTGTAAGATCCCATCACTATTATTTCGTTCCATACAAACTTACTCTCTTTAAGGGTATTCCATCATCGACTTGGCACAGATATCTTTGCGTTTTTATTTTTCGCATTTTCCGCAGAGCCAGCCACAAGCTGGCATTTTGTAACAGGTGTCAGTAGGTGGTTAAACCCACCTGAATGCTGCACTTAATGGACCATCAGTCAATCAATCAATCGTGCTGTAAACGCCGCCAGTGGCAATCATTTGAATATGTAATCACAGACGCTAATCGCGGCTGCAAATCAAATTGTGACTGCGACTTGTCGCTGCCAGATATGCAAAATAGTTGAACCAAAAACTGCCAGACGTCATAGGGGACTGAGAGAGGGAGAGAGCGCGCACTGACGAGCTAGCTGACTAACTAGCAGTTGGATAGCCGGTTAATTAAAAGCCGACAGGGGTACAACTTAATGAAGTGCAAGTGGCGCAGTCGTCAGCGATTCCTGTCGCCAATTCAATTCCCGGCTGATTAATGGGACATGCATTGAACCTGCTGCGTTATCGTGTGGCCCAGCCACTTATTCAAAATCGATTCTCGATACACATAGAGTCGTACCCCCCGACCATACCCATACCCATTATGGCAATCAGTGTGCGCGGGTGTTTCTGCATGCCAATGGCCAGAGCATGTCGAGGTCGAGACGTTAATGAGATTTGCTTGGACTGGTCAAGACTCGAGTTGCACTTGCACTCCATACTTCTATAATAGAACTGGCAATTAGTTCAATTGTTATCTTGTTCACTAGTTCCATACGTCAACTTTGATCAATTAGTTCCATTGTTATCTTGTTCACTAGTTCCATACCTTAGCAGTTGCTTAATGAGACAATCGAATGTTTTGAGTTAAGAATCATTTATTCACTAACTCAGTCACTCCAAATAGATTCGACGCATAGTTAGCTCAAAAGAACTTCTGGCTCATGAGCTATTTAAAAAGTCAATAAGATGTGTTGTATTTGAACAATAGAACTATATAGTTCCAACGATCACTGAATCTCGTTGAGTAGTTCCGTAGCTCTGTTCTTTCTAAGTGATGAACTAGTTGAATCAGTTCAGGCTCTCAACAATTGATTCCCTTGCTTAACAACTACTTCTATTACTGACTTATTCATTTGAACTACATCCCCTGAACAAGTTCAGTTCAATCTAGCTCCACAACTCAGCTCCATGGAGATATGCGTAAAGCATCGCCCACTGTAGACACCTGATCTGGCTGGTCGTACGCCCCCGAGCAGCTGACTGGTTAGATTTATGCGCCTGGTTTCGATTTCTGTTTTATCGCTTCACAATTAGCCGCAATTAAATGCCAGCTCTTTTGGTCAGCTGCTGCTGACTCGGTTCTGCCTGAAACTCTAGCAAAAAAAAAAAATATATATATATATATAAAAAAAATCCACAAGCCGGAAGTGCAGAACAAAAAGTCAGCAGCTCAAACAACGGCTGCTGCGACGACTCTCGCCTTGTTATCGATATGAGCTAATAAAAGGTTTTAAGCAAAAACAAAGGATTGCCAGAGAGAGAGAGAGAGAGAGAGAGAGAGTGAGGAGGGAGGAGGGAGGTAGAGCGACCTTCTTCCCCCTCGTTCAAGTGGCAGCGTCGAATTTTAAAGGCAGAGATTTTCGAGTCGCGTGTTGTTTAATGCATTTTTGCACACTTGACTGGCATTTACCTGGACCACGGAAGGGTTAGGGGGTTGTGCCTCTGCCTCTGGAACAGCCACAGCCACAGCCATCGGCTGTCATATGATTTATTTTTAATGGGCTCATATTTTTGCACAATCTCCGGGGCACACATAAACTAGAAACCCGTGCAATTGTTAGCGTTGCCCTTTCACTTTCTGTGTGTGTTTTAAAATGCTGGATCAAAATTTTTATGAGCTGCCAATTGGACAAATCGCTGGACTGTGAAGCGTGCGCTCAGTGCGAAAGTCCATTATAAATTGAGGTTGAGTTATGTTTGCTAAGGGCGCAATTGATGAGACAGTTGCATGAAATGCGAAATGGAACTCGCGAAAGTAACTAGATTGATGATTGTGTACTCAATCTGCGACTAAATTACATTATATGTATCGAGAGGAAATACTATATGCATAGTAGAATGTTGCACAGTGAAGTGAAGTTGGAATAAAAAGGGGATAATGATCGTATTGTATACATATATCTGTTATAGGTAAAAAATATTTGCCGATAGAGTCAAGAAAGGTGTTAATTGAAGAAAATATCTGTATAGAGTGTAAAAGGTATATTAGTAAATTCAATTTAAGTTTTTTTCTGCTTTAAAACTGGAGTGAATGATTGTACAACACTCAGCATGGTGCTCAGCAGATTACATTATCTTTTAGAAATTCAATCAGAATTAAAATAAATAGAAAAATGAATTTAAGCAAAATTAAATATGAATTCTGTCTAGCTAAATTTAAACTATGATCTTCTTAAAAAAGTTGAAGAATTCTTGCTCTATTATAAATATTTCTATGCAACTGTAAAAAGTTTCAAGCGCCTTGCGCAACATCAAGCATAGAACTATAAACTAAGCTATACTATATATCATATCATATCATATAATATCATATCATATCATATCATATCATATCATATAATATCATATCATATCATATAATATTAAATATATCAATTCATATTATAGCATATCATTGATATATATCAATATATCAATTCATATTATATCATATCATCGCCTGAAGGCCTTTGTCGCTCTGGCTTAAAACAAATTGTTATTTAGAATTAATTCTTGGTAACAATAAAATAAATAAATAAATAAATATCATATCATATCATATCATTTCATATCATATTCCTGATTGGAAGAGCTTCATGCTCTTGTCTTGTCTATATCTATATCTCTTGTCTATTGTTACAACAGAAAACTTTCACATACTCAGGAAATCTAGCGCCAGCTAAAATTCCTCTTTCAATTAGTTATAGAACTTCCTTCACTCATGTTTGACAACATTTTATTCAGTACAAAACCTCCTAACTCATGTTCGACAACATTCCCAGCATTCCTCCCTTTAGAACTTGTTCGCTGCAACTGCAGCAAGTTGGGAGCACCTACCTCAAACGCCCGCCAACATGCTCGCTTGCAACTGCAACACATTTGAAATTCCTACAGCATTTTAGGGGTTGTTGATCTCACGTATTATGCCAAGACACGCATTTCGGAAAAACTAACCACAAGCATTTTCAATTTCGAATGCATGCAATTTTCATGAGCCTAAAAAACGAGTTTTCCTCCTTTCTTTCGGGAGGACAATTAAGAAAACCAAGAGACGGCCCACAGACAAAACCAACAGCATCAAAATTCAAAATTGCTTTTTTTTTTGTCTTTTTTGTTTCTTTTATTTATTTATGCGTTTTATTTTCACTTGATTTCATTTTGACACGCTGCGAAGGAAGAGAAATCTGTTTGCTAGACATTTGCATTTGATGTGCCAGTGTCAGAGTTCTGGACCAACCCAACCCCCAAACCGAAGGAAATTGCTGACCTATTTATGTAATTTTCTTGAGTTTTCACTCCAGAGCCATTGTCGTCGTCGCCGTCGTCAAAGTCTGTGGCATTGTTTGCATTCAACTGGAAGCACTTTATTCCATTTCAGTTGTCAGCAGTGCAACGACTTTTCATTTATGAGTCGAAGAACTCACGACTTGCAGGAGACAGCTGGATTATGATATATTTATGGGTTAAGGTTTAGTTTTTTTTCTCAGCTTTTGGCTTGGCAGCAGGAGCTGCTTTATTGGTATTCAAATTTGAGGTACTTCAAGACATTTGGGTGCATTTCAGTTATGCTTCAATTGATGGGTAATTGAGTTGTATTTGTAGTGAGTTGGTGAATGGAAAAAGCTGAGGTCAGCTTCGATGACGATGAAAACCTTTTTCGGAATTAGACGATACCTGTTAAACTCAATTGATATAGAGTGAAGGTTATACAAATATTTTTATAATCATATTTTCTGAAACTGGGTCGAGTTGATTTGTACTTACTGCAAATTTTGTTCCTTTCTCACCCTCTGCACACAAAATGAACAAAATATTTAGAAATTAAAAAAAAAAAGAATTAAATATCTGTTTTTTTTTTGTGCTGCTGCTGGCATGCTAATGCGGCTTGTGTGTCTAATTGCGTGAATTGTGTTTGCCAGCAGCAAAGGCAGTAGCACGTCAGCTGAAATTGATGAACTTGCGTCAGTTGGTCTGACAGTCGGAGTTCCTTATGCTGATGCAATGCCAACTCTTTCAGTTTTAGGGGTGGTTTTTGTTGCGCCTGCGCAGCTCTCGTTTTAATTAAATTTTCTGCGCCTGCGCCCAATTTTGTACTCATTTAGCGCGTTTTGCCAACTTATCAATGCTGGCCAGACACACGCCCCGCTTCGCGAAGGTCCTTTAACCAGTTTTGACTAGTTGCGGTTTGGGTGCTCAGCGACCGGTCAACCCGACTGCACCCACTTTATAGCTGCCCTGCCATCCTCCTTTTGTTACAGCTGTTCCGCAATTGTAATTTGAGACGCCTCAACTGGAGCATTAATCACTTTTGTGTCCAATCAAATCTCGAAATCAATAATTAATCAACATCCAGAAATCATTTGCCAACACGCAGACACAGACACAGAGCTGAAATGAAATGAAATGAAATCCAAATTTACATGCCAATCCCCTACGATCCGAAATTATTTGAGCTATGCAAATCATATCCTGCGCACAGTGTAAAGTTACTCCAAAAAGGATAATATTAATACATAGCCAGACAACATAATCAAAGTAAACTGAACGGCATCGCATTTGCATACATTAATGTCAGAACAGCTTCTGTGCGAATGTACATATCTCTCTCTCTCTCTCTCTCTCTCTCTCTCTCTCTCTGTCTCTCTCTCTCTCTCCCTCTCCGCCTATCTACCTATAGAGCTGACTGCCTACCTTTTCATTTGCCCTTGCATGGGGCATTACTATTTGAAAACGGAATGCGCGACGCATTCAAGGAGGCAGCCAAAGACAATATTTGTGGAGTTTTATTGATGCAGTCGGAGAGCTCATTAATTTTCACATTCATTTGCACAACAATTTTGGACTTAATTTCTTGTGATTTGCTTTAAGATAAATGTTTTTTTTTTTTTAATTATTTACATCAATTTAATGGCATGGTTTAAACTTTGTAATTTATATACCTATATGTGTTTTAAATCTAAGTTTTTAATTTAAAAATATTAATCACATATTCAGATCAAATTAAAACATACTCAAATATTTATAAACAAATTATTTTTCATTTATTAAAACTTTAAAAAGTTGTTTTATAATATTAAAGCCAACTTTATATATGAAATAAATATGTAATTTTTTTGTTATGAAATATTTGTTTATCATTTTTTTTAAAGTAATTATTATAATATTAAAATATTATTATTTATTTATTTTATTTGTATGTATTTTTAATTTTATTAAAAATTTTTTTTTTTTGTAATTTATTCTATAGATAGTTTTTACTATATTTCAAAATTAAAATTATAAAATTTATGTTTTAACAAATATTTACTAAAAAAATAGGTAAAAAAACTGCGAAAACTCTGATATATGTATGTACATATATTTGTATTTACATATATTACAGCCACTATAAAGTAAACTGAACTTTGTGCCAGAAAGAGTATTTTTCTACACATATTAAATGAAATTTTTATTGTTTTTCCTTCAATTTGCTTTGATGTTTGAGCTGCTTTGATGAAATCGGCAGCTGTTGCCATAGAAAAAGCCTTGATCCGAGCTAAAGGCGCTTTTTAAATTTATTATAATGATGTTTATTTTTGATGCGTTTAAGGCTTAAGACTCGCAACCAAATCAGAATTAGACGGCTTAGATGGATGGCGCGTGTGTGTGGGCGCAGGCAGCTGCATGGCAGGTAGATGTTTCCGGCAGGTTATACTTACGGTTTCATATTTATATTTTATTTGTCGTGGGTTATATTTTTTTATGGCAAAGTAAGAGAGACTTATTAAACCGTAAATAAACGAGCTTTACTTTCGATGTTGCGGCGGAACAGGAAAAGGAAGCAGCCCGGCAGACTTTAGCCAAGACTTTGGGCAACGTCGGGCGGCGTCTTCTTTGCCAAATACTCGAGCGGAAATTATGAAAATACTGAAATTGGCCACATCCGCTTTGTCAGGTTGTTGTTAGAGTTTTGCGCACTCATAGAAATACCTGAAATTTGCCTTAAGCTGGCTAAAATGTTGCTTTCATAAATTGCCGAAGCCATTTGCGTGGCATACTTTGAGGCTGCTCGAGCTTGCGGTTGAGGTTTACGAGGCATTTGCCCGTTTGCTGGTTTACGGTGGCTGTTGCACTTACCGCTGGCTGTTGCGTAATTTATCACAAAATATGAACGGTACTTCAACAGTTTGATAAGTCATAAATCAAATTTGCTGCGGCTCAAAAGTTATGGCATCAGCCACTCTTAAAAGTTACGCCTGATGCGTCCAATCAGCACTCACGCCCACGCATGCGAGCCAAGAACAAAAAAAAAAGCAGTTAGAAGTTGCCATTTTGCCGCTTGCCACTTGCCGTTTGGTGGTTGCCAAAACATAAACCGCTAATGAAACACCGCAACCTACACAACAAAGTTTTTGGCCGGAACGCAAATTGGCAACATCAATTACCTGGGCAACAGAGACCACGACTCTCACTCACTCAATCTCTCTCTCTCTCTTTCTCTTGACATATGCAAACGCGTGCCCCAAAAAGTTGTTAGCCCTGCCTCCATTTTCGCCCCTTTTATGTGGTGCTCAAATTTTACGCTCAAAAGTCAATTAAAAACTTTTGGTCAAGTGGACACAGCGCAGCTCTGGCTGCCACGTTTTATGTGCTCTCTTAGTGCTCGCAATTCGCTCTGCTCAGTTTTCACTGAGCCTCTTCAATTAATTTTATCACATGCATTCGATCAAATTCAATTAAAAGTTAAACACCCGCCGCGTACGTGGCAATTACTCAAACTCTTAGCTGAAAACCAAAGGCTCGCCACATAAGCCCTGCTTCCTATCGGCGTGCCAACAGAGCTCCAAACTTTTCAACAGGTGGCTGTGAGTGAGTGGGTGGCTGTCGACGAAGGATACTACACTTGGCTAAAACTCTTGAATAAGGTTAATAACATTTTTGCTAAAGAATAAAAATATCAATAAAAATATATATGTCTATTTTTTTTTTTATTATTTTAAATATTTTGTAAAATTTTAATAAAAATATTAAAAAATTTTATTTTTGGAGAAAATTTTATTTTATTATTTTACATTGTTATTATTACAAATATTTTTATTTATTTGTTTCTTTTCTATGAGTAAATTATTTCCACTTTCGTAGCCAATATATTTGTATGTATTTTTTATTATTTGTATTAAATATAACTATATTATCAATTATTATCAATTATATATCAATTATTTATATGAATATATATAATACTAAAGTATTTTTCAATTTTCCTGAGTGTAAGCGTTAGCAACCCTATCAATAAAGACCATTACTAGCGGAACCCAAAAAGTTGTCCCTGGAGAGCTGCTGCCAATTTGCAGCAGAGCCTAAGAGGCGAGCAGCCATTTCTCTGCCCATCTTCGCCGTGGTGGGTCTGTCTGGCTGTTTGTCTCAACGTATCCTGCTGTCAGCCACTTTTCAAATGGCATCGCTTCAAAAACTTGACTGGGAGGTAGTAAAAAGTTGTGTCCCGGGCGTTAGCCAACTTGTGCGTAATTCAATGAACGACGTTCCCATCAGCGTGGCACGTGAGGCGCCTCGCAATGTGGCAGGTATCGAGAGCTCGAGTGAGGGAATGACTGAATGAGTGAGTGCCCAAAATGTGAGCACATTAAGGTGCAAAAGCACATAATCAGCAACTGGGGACCCTAAGCAGCTGCTGCTGCTTCCAAAGAGTGCAGCCAGCAGCTTTCAGCTGAATTGGGTCAAGTTGCCAAGATTATGGTTTGACCTTCACAGTGAAAGTACTTGAAAGTATTGTGCAATAAAGAGGCAGACGCGTTAAAGCGAGATGTAGCGGGAGCCACGGCTAACTGACGAAATCTCTTTCTTTGAGTTTTTTTTTTTTTTAACTTACCTAATTTCCTGTTTTCTAAGAGCAACACAACAATTGTAACATGAGCCAAACAGTAATTAAAAAGGTGTTATAAATTGGCCTGTCATATTGTTATGAATGCTAAAGTCAACTTTCTTTACAAGCGTTGGGAACTAAGACAGTGCTAGAGATTAGAGCTTGCTACAAAACGCGGCTCATGTAAAGAGAGCTTCTTTAGTTTAGAGAATATATTTATTTATTTATTTATATATTTATTATTATACCCTGAACCCATTGAAAATGGGAAAAAAGGGTATAATGGTTTTGTGAAAATGTATGTAACAGGCAGAAGGAGGCGTGGCAGACCCCACAAAGTATATATATTCTTGATCAGGGAGAGAAGCCGAGTCGATTGAGCCCTGTCCGTCTGTCTGTCTGTCCGTCTGTCCGTCTGTCCGTCTGTCCGTCTGTCCGTCTGTCCGTCTGTCCGTCTGTCCGTATGTTTGAACGCGTCGATCTCCGAAGATATAAGAGCTAGAGACTTCAAATTTTTTTGAAGTTCGTGTATTTACGATTCGATCGAGTTTGTTTCAAATATTCGATAACTATAATCGTTTTAATGTTATCGATTAAAAACCGATATCTTCATTTAGTTATAAAATTCTATTTAATTCATCTTTCTAGCTAGAGTCTTCAAATTTTGCATTTAGTGTTATTTGAGCCTTCTGCAATTTCGGTTTTTGTTAAATTTTGGATGCCACGCCCTCAAATTGCCCCTTCGCCTCAAATTGCTAAATCACGTATTTCAAGTACTAGAGACTTGTGCTTTGGAACATACACACATATGAATGTCATGATCACGCTCCACAAATTTGATGAAAATCGTTCGACTAGAAAAAAGTTATTAAACATTTAATATCTCATATTATCGGCGTCTTGCAGCAGCAGCGAAGCTGATGAGTCATAATGCACAGTTAGCAGATTTCGTGCTTGTGTGTGTGTGTGTGTTCTTGTGCGTGCACGATTGAGTAACACTTCAGTTGGGATAACAGAGCAGAATGGGAAACTGTGACGTCACAAGACCCCTGTTAATTAACAGCCAAAGTAATGGAGCTCGTCTTTGCATAACCTATGGTATCTTTTAACAGTGTTGTGCGTGCGTCTGTGTGTGTGTATGTATTGCTTGCTACATATGTACATACATATAAAAGTAACGGAGAATGTTAGCGGCTCTTAGGAATCGCAGTTCTTCGCAGGGTTCAGGGGATCTCTTTGTCGAGCAGTCTCGACTAGAGCACTCTTACTTGTTTATATTTATTTATTGATTTCTTATTTATTTATTTATTTACTTATTTATTTATTTATTCATTATTTGTTTCATTATTTATTTTTATATATTTTTTTATTTATTTGTTCATTTATTTATTAATTTTTTAATATTGTTTGAACTTAAAAATATTATAACTAAGTTTAAATTGATATATTTATAATACCGCTTTGTGCTTGTTAATGAGAGATAATCAGCTTCGCTTTGAATATATATAGATAAATATAATGTAATATAATATAATATAATATAATATAATATAATATAATATAATATTACATACATATTTTTTACCTTTACAACCTGAACTGAATGAGCTAAATAATTATTTAATATAATAATAATTTTAAAAATACTTTATTAAGACAGTTTCAAAAGCAGATTTGCTTTATGTTGCACTAAAATAACACATAATATGCATATCTATAGCGAATCCAAATCAGCTCAGAATATAGAAGTATAAACCCCAACTAATGCTTTAAGTCATGCTGATTCAACAAGAAACGCTTATAGACAACCGATTTTGACTCCATAACTTCAGTCGCCAGCTTGTAAGAGTAAGGAAATGCAGTAAAATGTTGAAGCTACTACTAATATTGGGTACTTAAAGGATACTCAAATAGAGCTCATATCTTTAATTTCTCAACTCTTTCAAATTTACTTCAACAGGCTGTTTCAGCTTTGATTTCGTTTTTGCTGGCACCGAGGTCGCTCCGACAAATTGCTTCGCGTTGCAAGATGACACGTGTCCCAATTTGAACATCACCTTCTGGCTGTATCAGTAAGCGTGTTGCACATATTTCTTTTCTGATGTTCCTTGAACCAGAGACTTTTCATAGGAATTTCCGTCCCGATGGCCTTGAGATTGATGAAAATTTCAAATTCTCAAGTGGAACCAAGCTGCATGTGCTGATACACGGCTACAATGGCGATCGGGATTCGTCGCCGAATCTTCAGTTGCGATCGAAATTGTTGAGTGAGACAGGGCAAGATGTACTCTCTATAGATTATGCTAGGCTTGCACTCGATCCCTGCTATACTGAGACTGTGCACAACTTACACTTTGTGAGTCGCTGCTTGGCGCAGTTTCTGCATGGCACCGGCGCGGATACGTCTCAAATGCATATGATTGGCTTTGGTTTGGGTGCCCATGTGGCTGGATTTACAGCGAAATTGCTGCGAACGTTGAACATGCGAGTGAAACGCATTACAGCGCTAGATCCTGCCAAGCCGCTCTTCATCACCGACCACACTATGGAACGGCTGGACAAAAGCGATGCGGACTTCGTGGACGTGATCCATACGGACGTTCTGCTGCATGGCCTCTTGACGCCCATTGGTCATGTGGATTTCTTTCCCAACATGGGCATAAGCCAGCCCAGCTGTGGAGAGCTTACCCACTGTTAGTAGCTTTAATCATGTCTGTGAATTGAGTCTCATTCGTTCTGCTCTTGCAGTCTCCACCTACGAGTGCAATCACAATCGTTCTGCGGTCTACTTTGCCGAGTCAATATCCTCGCCCGCCGGCTTTGTTGGCTTCGCTTGCAGGGATATGGCGAGCTTCATGAAGAATGAGTGCCAGGCCAGTGCGCAAACTGAGGCGCTTGGTTACTTTGCAAATTCCGCGGCACGCGGCTCCTACTTCCTGGCCACCAATGACGTGGCGCCCTTCGCCAAGGGCCAGAATTTTTCCAACCTGCATCGCAACTTGAAAGGGAAAACGTTCTTAGGCGACGTTTTTGTTACGTTAGCGAATGAAACGATGATCGGCTGACAGCTTTCTTTATCCTTTCAAGGCTATGGACAGGGCTACACATGTTCACATTAAGCCAAAATAAATTTGCACTTTTTGACTATTTTCACATATTCTGTAATCAAAAAATAAATTTCTAAAAATTTTCCCTGTGCAATTTAAAGCTGCTTAAATAGGTTACACTTTGACTACCGAGTCATGCCCAGATGCATTCCGAAATTTGATGTTCGAATAGGATCTATCTTTGATAACGATATATATAAAGGCTGATATATATATGAGAGGAAACTAGAACAGATTTACTTGCTTTTATTATCTTATATATTAATATAAATATTTTTCATTCATATTTTTCTTTTATTTTTAAGTTTGCCGACTTCAGTCGCACTCAATTTATATAATGTAATTTTGCTGTTACACCTTCATCATATTTCAAGCTACGGAAAAAGTTGCCTTAATCTAGTGTCGAAGATTTCACAACTTTTTTATAGCAAATGTGCCTGGAGTTTGGATTAGCATCCAGTTAGCTGGTCAACTGGTCAACTGGTCAGCTGGCCATCTGCTCATTTATCATGCTAATGTCGCCGGACTGCGATACCTTCATATCATCATTAATTATTGCGACGCGTCAGCTTCGCTCCCCTAACACACTACATACTATATGCAGAGTAGGTATCTATAGTGCTGCAGTTGCCCCCCTCTGTGTTGACTCAACAGCTTAAACATTTATGCAAACATTAGCAGACGGTAGCCGCCAGAGAGTGGACAGTGGACAGAGAACAGGGTATCGATGCAGCCACTGCTGCTGTGTTAATCCCGCCGGCTCCAGCTCGAATCACGTGCAAATTAATCATCATTCTATGTGATTTGCCAAAACGCTGCAAGTTGTTGCCACGCTTGATAAATGATATGCCGAAAAAAAACAGCCGAATTCAGATTTCAGTTTTCAGCTTTTCCAGATTTTCACTTTTTTCGCAGCTTCAATTTGCATTTGGTATAATCAATCGTGGTCTGGCAGCGCCTGCCGGCTGTTGCTAATTTGCTGATAAGAAACCGGAGCATTTGCATAATTTGTAACAAAATTTTCGGCATGCGAAAGTGGATAGAGAAAGGAAGAGGCGACAGAGGCTTGCGAATCTGTCAGCCGAGGGTTGAGTTTATTTAGAGCTATTGTCTGGCAGCTGAGCTGAGCGGGGTTATGAATATGCCTACATTGTTGATCTTCCCGCTGTTGTTTGTGTTGTTGTCACCTTTTTGTGCGTGTGTGCCTGTGCGCCTCATTGTGCGGCATGACAAACATGACAACTTACACGTGGCTTAAGTCAACAGCGGCTAAAAAAGTTTAAAATATTGTTGAGCTCACACAAAAAGTTTGATTGATTTGGGTCGCTGCTGCTGCTGCTACTGTTGCTGCTGCTGTGCGTCCTTGTCCTGGGCTCCGATTCATTGATTGATTTGCCTGCCTTCATTTATTTTTACACTCGTTTTTTTTTTTTTTTGCATTTGGATTAGTGCGAAAATATTTTCTTTTTATGCGTTGATTGGTTATTTGATATTCATGGCGCAGCGGGCGACAGCGAGGAAGACGGAACAGCTAAGCGCGCGCCGACGAAGCGTGCCAATGGATTAATGTAATTACAGTTGTCGTAGGTTGTTGTCAGAGACCGAAGACAGATGATGCAAGGGGGACCTCAGCTGTTGGCAGCCGAGTGAGTTAATTTACACCGGACTTCTCAGGGGGCTGCGATGCGGATTTAAGACATAGGCAGAAGGCGTTCTAAGCTGGAATCTTAGCAAACTTATGCAGTAATTTATAATTGGCTACTATTTATAGAGGCTCTTGTTAAGTTAAGCGCGAATTAGTTGGGAATAATAGGAAAGAATTGAAAGTATGGCTAGCTGAAAGAATTAGAAAATATATAGATAAAGTATCTATAACAGTGTTCGAAAGATATACAAGTATCTTAAAGTAGCCTTAACTCAATTGAAGTATATATACATGTGTGTATATATCTAAGTATATATATCTGTGCCAAAAACATGCAGAAGATACTATAGAAGAATGCTTATGGAGTATCAACTAAAAGGAAGAACAGAAGAATCTGTATCAAACAGATGTGAGCCAATCAGATGCATAAATATCTAGAGCAAAAAGATACAAACGTTTCTACGTAAAACTAAAAGATACAAGAAAACATAATCTAAGTATCTGGCATATGCATAAGTATCTACAGTATATATGACACTAAATTTTTTTTTTAAATTCAAAAGTATTATTTAATAAGAGCTACAAAAGCAGCAGCTCAACACAATCCAAACACAGCCTTCATCAGATGAAAAATCGTCAGCAATTAAAACTAATTGAAATTAACAACACTATTAACTATCGATTTCAATAATTAAGTCATTCCTCAAATGCAAGCAATGCCGGAGCTGATTAAATGCTAAAAACAGATGGCTAATTGGGGCAGATAACAAATTGCGATCGACTTAAACAAACAACACAGACTAAAGCCGCTAATAACTCTCGTTAAATGTAACAAAAAACACATAAACACACACACACACACACACATATATATATGGAGATCACAATGCGAAGCCATCAATTACAGGCGAAAGACAACAAAAAACACAATGAAAGAGAGCACGCGGAAGTGTTTACAAATGTCAAAGCGAAAAACCCGTCCAAAAAATAAATAGAGTAAAAGTGTGTGTGAGTGAGTGTGTGTGTGTGTGTGTGTGTGTGTGTGTTTCTGCCCTTCTCCCATTTCGGTGGAGAAATGTAGCTAACCGCATCTAAATCTGGCATAGCCAAATGCAACGTGATTTCAAAAGTTTCTCATGTCAATTTGAAGATTTGGAATCGGTTGAGCAAACGTAACGAAAATGTCAATACCATTGACATTTGTTCCAGCCACTCGAGAGACAATAACAACAACAACAACAACAGCAGCAGCCAGAGCAGCAGCAGCAGCAGCGAGCGTAGCCAAAGGCCATTAGCGAGTGAGATGCACTCAGAGTGGATGACGACGACGACGACGGCGCGACGTCTTGGCTAGCGCCTTCACTTGATGTATTGTTTCAAGACATTTGATTTATATCACTGCAGACTGCTCGACGCATTTCTCCAGCTCCAGCTCTGGCTGTGGCTCTGGCTCTGGTAATGAAACTCCAATCAGCGCTGGTCAGTCACAGCCACTGGCTGGCTGGCTGGCCTGTGTCTTGGCTGCTTTTCACCAACAATGTGGATGTGGAGTGTCTGGCAACAACAAAATTCGAGTTGGTATTGCGTAACGCAGCCGAAAGTGGAGCAACGGCTGTTGTTGATGCTGCTTTCTTTGCTGCTGCCCCCGCTGGCTGGCGGCCCCACTCTCCCTCTCTCTCTCTCTCTCTCTCTCTCTGTCTTTGCTATCAACGTTTTTTTTTGACAACTGCATGATGCATTGCCCCAGTGGCCCAAAGTGGGTGAAAGGCTGCTGAAGTTGCGAGCGCTATCATACGGCGAACATTTGCACCGCTGTCTCGAGTCAGTCTTAATTTACGACTCTGACGTTTACGATAACAATTTGTCAGCTTAATGGCCAAGAAGGATGCGCGGCGACAAGTGGACGCCAAACCGTGTATCCTCGCCTCGTTCCACCTCTGCACACTTTCCATACATAATAACACGGAAGCCAGCGCGAAAACGAAAACTACAATAAAAATATTTATGTATAAAGAGTAAAGAGATACACATCTATATACATATATATCTGTTGCGTTTATTTCGAAATAATTGCGATTGCTCTGCTTCGCATTTTGAATGCACATTTCGTGACTTCAAGCAGCAGCAACGGCGACTGCAGCATAGAGCATTACAAATGTGACTACAAAACAATTAGAGCTAATTGTGCAAGCGAGACAGCAACACGCATGCCTAAGTGCATTTTTTATGGCTTTGCACTTTGGCAACTCTGTCGCAGCGCTTAGCTGCAGCTCCCCTCTGTCTCTCTATCTCTCTCTGCCGCCCTGGACACGCCCGCTGAGCAGCTTAAAGCTTTTTCGAACAGCTGATTGGTGTTTATAACTAGCCCCCACACACACACATACATATATATATATATATGTATATGTATTTGTGTGTGCATATAAAGCGCTTCAATCTGCATGCCAATTGACAAGCCCATGGAGCCAACGTTCCCTCCGCTGCCCACGTCAAGCAACAGCGACCGTCAGGCGAACGTATTCATTAGTCGCATTGCCGGCATCTAGGCACTGAGTTTAACACACACACACACACACACAACATACACACACGTACACACACTTATAAATTGACAATTACAAGCCGTTGAATTTATGCTAATCTGACTGCAAGTCCCCGGGGCTAACAACTCTTCGTACACTCCTCGCTGCTGAGGAGTGTTTTCATACTTAGAGTTGGCAGCGTGTCACGCAGCTGCAACGATAGTTCAAATGTCGTCGATTAGTGAAATTAACTGCGAATAAAATGAGAGTAATAATAGAATGTTATATGAATTATAAAAAGAAAATTTCTAAAAAACAAAAGAATAATAAATAAAAAAATTAAATTTCTAAAAAATATTATTCTCCATTAAAATAATAAACAAGTATCATGAAAATATTAAATATTATTAAATATTGCTGATAAAAATAGGTAAATATATACTGTTTAATAAAAAATACTTCGGTATCAATATCCCTTCTTCATTATAATAATAAATATTTATGTAAAATATATAATCTTTAAAATAATTAAAAAAAAAATAAATAAAATAAAATAAAATAAATAAATACTAAATATAAATATATAGCTTAAAAATATGAACATAATTTATAAAATTTTAAAATATTTTTTTAA
This sequence comes from Drosophila paranaensis, assembly GCA_035047545.1. Lineage (NCBI taxonomy): Eukaryota > Metazoa > Arthropoda > Insecta > Diptera > Drosophilidae > Drosophila > Drosophila paranaensis. Next base: position 178,860 of record JAWNPL010000067.1, on the reverse strand, counting down.
ATAATTTAAAATAATTCACAATACTAAACAGTTGGATTTATATTTTAGAATATTATTTGTAAAAAAAAAAAAAAAAAAAATTTTATTACAAAATTACAAATTTTAGATTAATTAAAAGAAATAATTTTTTTTAAATGTATATGTATATATTTTGTAGCATATTTATTGAACTTAAAAGTAAATTTGTATTCTTTTTATTTAAACTGATTTTAAGAATCTGGGTCCTTTCACTTTGATAGATATTTTAAACATTCCTAGCAATATAATATAATATACTAATATTTAAGAAAATATTATAAATCAAAGTTTATTTTGCTGTAATCGATTTCGTGTCGTACACGCTTCCATCACAGAGACGTTGTAATCAACGAGGGACAACGACAACAAGTTATGTTCAATTACGCCACTCGAAATGCAAATGTATTTGTGCCTCTGTGTGTGTGTGTGTTTGTGTTTGTGTGTATTGAAGTGTGTAACTCGCAGTGATCTACGCATTCGCATATGTTTGGCACATGTTTTCATTAATCTTACTTAAGGCCCCGCCTGGAGAGAGGTGGAGACCACAGTCGGCCCACATGGCATATCGGGCTGGGCGCTGGCGATCGAGATTTGGGCTTTTGAGAAATGATGATGGCGTTAATCAGGGCATGTGCCAAAAGGCAGGCGAGTCAAGGTTAAGTGTGGACACCTATCGGGCATATATGCATATATATATCAGCGCGGCTTTGCTATGATTCATAAAGAGATAGAAATCATTTGTTTTCACAGCGGTTAAGGAAATAAAGTGTTTAGAAAAACGGTCAAAACGAAACGTTGCAAATGTCGAGCCGCAAGTCAAGGCCAAAAAATAAATGATAAATGGGCATTCTGAAAGCGAGCCAAAACAGAACAGAAAAGATAGAGAAGAGAGAGAGAGAGAGAGAGAGAAACGATTTAATAAAGCAGTCAAACATAATTTAATTAAAAGCCAACATTTAGTTATTGGTTAAACAAGTTTGCAGAGTTCAATTTGGGTAAAATTACGGTTTGCGAATACCCTATGCTGATTAAAACTGGGTGGTTGGAGGGTTTTATGGAAGTTAGGGCATTTAGGTAACAGATGGAGAAAGATGTGAAGAAACGATATTTGAAGTCTGACATTTGTGATAATAAGATATGGTGTAGAGATTATCTTGATTGATGATATATATGGGACAAAAGATATATCAATGTATTCTTCGAAAATATTGAAAGTAGTCCTCAAAAACATAATAATGATGTGATGTCCATGGCCAGCTTTTGTAAATGCCTTAGTCTTCTGCCTATAACTTTGATTATATATCATTTTAACAGCCTATTTAAAATTTCATTTATATTTTTAAAATTAATTTTTAGTTAATAAATTAATTGAAGAATTTTTAGCAAAATGTTTAAACTATATAATATTAAATATATTCATTTTAAAGTCCTATGACTTTCGATAAGAGTTCATTTCATATTCGAAACATTTACTTCCAAGCCCTCATTACCCACTTCTTTGCTCAGCCTAACTGATTGCAGGGTATCTCTTTATCTAGTGACTCTTGACTAAAATCGTTTTCAATGTGCTGCTTTATTTTATTTTTTTTTGTACTTTTTTGACTGTCAAATTCAATTGTTGCGGTATCCGTGGCCCCCGTTGATTGTTTGTTCAGTTCAATTGTTTGCTCGATAATTTTTTGGCCGCATCGCATTGCACAAATGCCATTTAAATTTAACCTTTTCAGCAGCCGATTTCAAATTGCCGCCTCGAAAGACCAGCACTGCCCCCGCCCCTTTCAGCTTTTTTTTTGGGGGGTACGCGGGAGGGGCTAAACTATGCAAATTTCATGGCTAACAACAGCAGCCAAAGCTCATCAGGCAAAAGCCGGCAATTGAATCAACTGAAGCGGTATTCAATGTCTACCTGCCCAATTCCACATCAACATCTACGTCCACATCCACAACCAAATCCAAATTCAATTCCCATTTAACAGAGAGAGAAAAAGAGCTGAGTGAAGAGCCGCCGTTGAGTATGACGCGATGGATGACGACGATGACGATGAGACTGGAAAACCGCAATATCATGTTATTTAGTATCATTAAAGCACTTGATGGGAGGGCAACGCGGAGCGCAGACGGCGGCTCAATGCTACAGATTTCAAGTGAGCCAACAATGGCTGGCGTATCGCAAAAATAGCTGCGGCCCCCCGCTCAATGGGATACCCAATGGGCATTGTATGCAGATCATAGTCAGAGCTAAAGCAACAACAGTTACTTGACTAAACTTTAAAGTCATACAGAGTCATACGACAGCAGCAACAACAGCAACAAAAGGGATTTCTGTTGTTTCATGGCGTAAATGATATGCTACCAGGTAAAAAAAACCTAACTATAGAGCGAAACCACTTGAGGAGTGGCCAAAAATATAAAAATGCTTTTGCATAACTGAGTAATCGATATACGATATGTTTTTCGCTATTCAAAGTTGGGAAAGTTGCAGCTATTTGACATTCTACGCCAAAAGGCTTTCAATTATCGTAGTTGTAAATGAAGCAGACTGCATTCTAGTCGAGATCTGCTTGATTAGCCGTTAACCAAAGGCAGGCAATAGCAAGATTGCTCAACATTGAAGCGCGAAGTGGGGGAGTTTCGAATAAGTCGATAATCGATATATGATAGGCTGTAGCTGGAGGTATCTTAGATGGGAGATGTCTATCAGTTAACATGTTTCGAAATAAGTGGAGTCTAGAACAGCTTGAATATCTAGAATACTAACAAGTTTCACTCAAGCCAAGGCGAGGGGCTAATTCTTGATTAGTCTGAAATCGATAAACGATAGGTCATAGCAAATGCGGTCAGCCCTCAGCTCTTTAAGTTCTATGCAAAAAAAAACCTTCCAATTATCATTTTTACTAACAAGTCAAGTCTCGAGATTCATTTGATTACCCGATTACCATGCGATGGCACTAACAAGCGTCTCACTCTCAACTTAGCCGAGGCGAGGTGAGGGGATTTTTATTTTGCGCAATTCACGTCAACAGAATCCCGCGGCGCATCGCACAAAATTACAAATTTTGTAATTGCCAAACAAAGCGAGCTACTTCGAAGAGTTGAAATTTCGTTTGCAGACGAAGGAGGCGTTGGAGCTGGCGGGCCAGAGCCCCATAGATTCACACAATACGTACAGCAAAGGCAGACCAAGCCAAGCAAAAGAGAGAGAAAAAACCAAAATAAATAAAAACGAGCCAAATTATAGTAGATACGTGTACGGGTACGGAGCTACGTGCACATTGTGCAAATAGCTGACAAAATGCAGGCGAAACGTCTCCAGACCTAAGACTGAGAGAGAAGAGCTTAGAGCTAGCGATGAGCTGGGCTGGGCTGGCGTGGCGTGGTGTGGCACGACGAGGCAAGCACGAAAATGGTTTAGCTTTGAAATATATATTATATATAATTTAATTTGTAATTTATTAGCTCATTGCTAGCCTTGAGCTTGAGTTTTGTAGTGTGGAGAGTGTGAAGCAGTCTATAAATTAGTTCGAGAATCGTATGTCAGGCATGAAGAGCTCTTTAGTTATGCAGATAATGAGATTATCATGGTTTAAGCTGAAAATTAAAAGCATAAATTATTTAGAATCAGAAGAGCATGAGACATTAGTGGCGAATCCAAATGATTATCTGGATCTGACGTAAGCGAGCTAAGAATAATGTTGAAAGTTGATTGAAAGTATTTGCTTGAGTTTTTGGGAGATTGAGAGATGAGCCACGTCTATTGAATTGTCTGAATGCAATTTGTAATAAGAGAGAGTCTTCACTGCTTTAATGAAGAATATATGGAATTCTTATATAGATTCTATGCTGGGATTGAGTAAATATATAGTATTTATAGCTAGTCCTGACTGAACTTTATATCTCTCTTTTCTAGTACTGTATTCAAACTTAACTTTCTTCACTTTATCTTTCAAAAAATTTTAAAAAAATATATATATATAAATAAATATATTCTTAATATGAGCAGTATCAGTATCCATTATATAAAATTCATTACAAATATATATAAAATAAATAGCTTAATTTTGCTCTTTGAATGGCTCAGCTGGAAGTAGGCTTGGAGGAAGTACTATACACTTCCTTCAATCTCAAGCTGCTGCTGAGAGAGGTATTCCAAATTGTTAACACAATTCGTGGTAAATAGTCGAAATATGTCTACAAGTTAATAAAAGCCAAATACCTCCTACCTAGCTACAATTTTCAATTAAAAAGCCGCACGACCATCTCTAATTGAAACAAAATACAGTCAAATCCAACTCCGACGCAGTCATCGGAGGGCAATTACAGAGTAGCGCCGACGAGCATTACGAAAAGAGCACAAATACCATGCGATCACTTGCTGTGGCAACAGGCAAGACCTAAAAGCCATGTGATCAGGCCAAAAACCTAGAGCCACAGTTGGCTCACACAAATAACCCACAAGAGAAGATGAAGAAAAATTGAAACTCAGCTGGCGGGCGCCTGGGGGCCGATGTCGGCTCGATGTGAGTGTCGATCGTGTGTTGGCCAAATGCGGAAGTTGCTCTGGCAAAATGGTATCTTTGTTTTACAACTGTATTAGGCAGCAGCGAGGTGGGTCAATTGGAGCCAGTTATGGGAGCCCCAACGCAGGTCCCCCCAGCATCTATAGTTGCGGGCGTCTTGCAATTACGCGCACCACCCGCTGGCATTGTGTGGTGCTTGTATTTATTTTTATTAAATGAAATCAAAAGCAATCATAAATAAACTTAAACTCGTTTGACCACAAAATACACAAGCGACAACAACAGCAACAACAACAACGGCCACATGCACCGATACTTAAACTTAAATTACAGATTGGTATGTAAAAAACGTGCATGCGAATTGCGGGCAAGCTAAATGTAAGCAACAAACTCTGATTCGCTCACCAAGTGGGATATGACCAAAACGAAGGCACTTCATTACCTTCGTGGGCAGTGGAGTGTGGCCTGAAGTGTGTCAATAAGACTGTGTGTGTGTGTGTGTGTGTGTGTGTGTGTGTGTGTGTGTGTGTGTGTGTGTGTGTGTGTGTGTGTGCGTGTGTGTGTGTCGGATGATTGGCTTTGTAAGTGTATCAGTCTCGGACTTGGTCTCTGTTTCTGGCTTTAACATTGGCTTTGACAATGCGAGTCCGGGCGCAACGTTAATGTAATTGTTGCTATGACACTGACACCACCTCGTCCAGCTCCCCCTGACCGGCTCTGGCTGGCTGTGACTCCCAACTCCCTCATCAATGTGGACATTACTCATTCGGTTGAGCTGCGCGCCAATTCAAATGCGCGCTAAAGGCAAAGGCGAACAAAGATTTTATTTTTATCGCGCAACTAGCATGCAATGCCCTACACTCGAAAGAGCATATTGGTTTTGAGAGGAGTAAAGGAGGGTAAATAAAGTGGAAGAAAATCATAGGTATATTTTGAAATGAATATTATATTATAAGTTATTGTCATATATAATAAATTATCTATAATAAAGCTTCTGCAGTTTGCTCCCAGTTTGCTCTATATTATTTTGTAATTTAATTACAACTATTTGGTAGCCATGCATGACTACATAAAATTCTTTAAATTTACGGTTGTTAATTAGTTCCATTATTCGATTTAAGTTTACATTACAATATTTGACAAATTGAATTCAATGGCTTGACAAATTCAAGGGTTTGAGCTTACGTTTACATGCCTAAAAGATTTGCAATCAAATTTTATTTTCATTGTAACTAATTTTAATTGATGATAAACATGTCTTAGTCTCACTTAAGGTTCAATTGTAATTTATCTGAAAAGTTGTATTTAATGTTTGGACCAAGTGTAAAACAACGAAAAAGGTCAATATTGATCTAAGTCTTTGTTATTTTTATATGTTTGTTAAATTAAATTTTTCTTATTTTGCAGACATGGATAAATAATAAAAAAAATTATAAAAATAATATAATACAAATTATATTTATTTACGTGCCACATAAACATTAAGAAATTGTCTAAGTTTTCCTCTTGCCATTGCCTGACTATTTACGCATTTATTATCTAAAAAAACAAAATATTTTATACAATAAATCAAAAATATAATATAATTAAAAAATATAATCATTAATATATTTTTCCACATTCTGCACGTATCTTAAATTTCTTTACATTTTCTTTCCTTCCCCGTTTTCATTTTCAAATTTCTCTGCCTCATCAAACGCACCTCAAAATGCCTTCTCTCTGGTTCAACCATTATCTTTATATCCTTCCTGTTTCCTCTACATATAATTGTTTTCTTTTTAAGCTGGCTTTAAAAGCTCTTGCAATTGATGAATATTGGCCGCAATGCATCGATTGCAGCCAGACAGAGTCCAGCGCAGCGTCTTTCCTGGGTCGCCTGCGCTCTGAACTTTGCAGAGATTATCTCAAGTCGTTGTAGCTCGTGCTGCGCACTTTTCAGCTTAAGTTACGGTTGCAGTTTCTGTTTCAATTTCTGTTCACTGTTTCTTATTTTTCTTATTCATGTATTTTTTTATGATTTTTCTTTTTGCGTCGATTTTTATGATCCAGTATTTACAAGCGTGTTTAATCGTAATCGCGCCGCAGCAGCAGCCACAGCAGCTCGCACAATATGAACAGCGTTGTTGTTGTTACACACAATATGTTGTTGTTGTAGCTGCTGCCTTTTTGCATATTTCTCTCTCGGCTCAATCAATTCGCAGTTGATTTTTTATTTCAGTTTCCCACTCATTTGCATTTACCATAAATTCAATTAAAGCGCTCGCTCCGTCGCTGTCTGTTTTTTTTTACTTTTTCTTCTTATTTTTTATTTATTTATTTCCAGCTTCCACCTTACATCGCCCATTTTACAACACTTTAACGGTGCTTTTACAGCACTATTTTCTTTTTTGCATCTGTGCGACTTTTGTTTTCTTGATTTCCAAGCCCTCTCGGCTCTGGAGAGGGGCGAGCTCGTGTTATTTACACGCTTTTAATTCCATTTCAATTGCACAATTAATCATGCGCTTGGCACAACTTGGCACACACACACGTGGATATTCACTTTTTTGGATTTTCCTTGTGCGTGTTTCGCGCTGCTCTTTGCTTGAAGTTCAACGGAGCGTATGAGCGATTTTTACTTGTCTCTGCTGCTTGTTGTTGAACTCTTTTGTGTTAATTAAACGCTTTAATATCGCTGCGCTTTGTTGACGCTGTCATAACAGTACACAAACACAAACATAAACTCTCTCACACACACATTCACACTCACTCATACACACCCACCTGGCTTAAACAATTGCATTTTTTAGTGGCGTTCCGTGCAAAATGATTGATTTGATTTCTCAGTCAGAGTCAAGAAACGCGCTGCGAAGCAACAAACTCAGCCAACGCACAATGGCAAAGCACATTATTTATGACGCTCAATGAGCTCCAAGTGCATGAGTTTACTTTTATTATTTTATTATAGTTTTGTTTTTTTTTTTACTCAAGTATTTTTCTTTCCAATATCTGTGCTCGGGCGCTGTGTGGAGTCGCTGGAGTCGGTGGCTTTTAAGGTGCGTCGCATTCGTGTTTTGAATAGCGGAAATTCCACATGAGCACACACCAAAAAGACAACCGTCTGTCACAGTTGCAGTTGCACCAGCAACAACAACAACTGCAGCCAGCTGTAAGCGAAAAGTATCTCACAGATACGCGCTGTAGCAATGCAATAACATTGACATTTAGAATGCAGCTCGCGCCGCACTGAACCATTCATAATTGCAAATCTCTGCCATAAAAAGCTATGAAAATCAATAGCAATAGCAACAGCAACAGCAACAGCAATGGCAAAAACGCACCGGACACACACAAATCCACAAATCCACTAACCTTGTGGCCCCGACCATAAAAAATTGCGTATCGATTCCGTCGTTTTTGACGTCTTTTTAGTCGATTTGGCGATTTTGGTCGTGCTCTGAGCCTGAAATCAAGCCAGAGTCGTGCACTGGACGGGGCCAATTACAGTGCACTTGCCACTTGCCCATGGATCAGGCCAAGATGCCGACCACGACCGCAAATTGAAACTGTAGCTGAGTGGGAGGCAGTGCACGCTGGCCCAGACGGGTGTGCCACACGAGGGGGCTAGCGGGTGCATACAGCTTGTGGCCAGGCGGAGTCAAGCGACTGAAATCAATAAATAAATTGTCAGGATGAATAAATCTTGCATCGAAGTGCAATTGAAAAGAGAATATATATTAATGGATGTCCCCAAGCTATCAAAGGGATATCCTGTTGAGTATAGATATCCTATAGATAGATGTAGATATAGATATAGATATAGATATAGATATAGATATAGATATAGATATAGATATAGATATAGATATAGATATAGATATAGATATAGATATAGATATAGATATAGATATAGATATAGATATAGATATAGATATAGATATAGATATAGATATAGATATAGATATAGATATAGATATAGATATAGATATAGATATAGATATAGATATAGATATAGATATAGATATAGATATAGATATAGATATAGATATAGATATAGATATAGATATAGATATAGATATAGATATAGATATAGATATAGATATAGATATAGATATAGATATAGATATAGATATAGATATAGATATAGATATAGATATAGATATAGATATAGATATAGATATAGATATAGATATAGATATAGATATAGATATAGATATAGATATAGATATAGATATAGATATAGATATAGATATAGATATAGATATAGATATAGATATAGATATAGATATAGATATAGATATAGATATAGATATAGATATAGATATAGATATAGATATAGATATAGATATAGATATAGATATAGATATAGATATAGATATAGATATAGATATAGATATAGATATAGATATAGATATAGATATAGATATAGATATAGATATAGATATAGATATAGATATAGATATAGATATAGATATAGATATAGATATAGATATAGATATAGATATAGATATAGATATAGATATAGATATAGATATAGATATAGATATAGATATAGATATAGATATAGATATAGATATAGATATAGATATAGATATAGATATAGATATAGATATAGATATAGATATAGATATAGATATAGATATAGATATAGATATAGATATAGATATAGATATAGATATAGATATAGATATAGATATAGATATAGATATAGATATAGATATAGATATAGATATAGATATAGATATAGATATAGATATAGACCAACCACAACAATTCCTCCACTGCCATTTGACATTTATTAAATTTAATGGGCTGTGCAATCGAAGATCTCTATTGAACAACTTCCTAATAAGCTGTCAAACATCCTCCAAGTATTTCCACACGTTTTTCGCAATTCTCCCCTTCCACCACACCCGATTGACAACATTTTTTTTCGCAACGAAATACTTTTGCGATGAGAAGACAAAAAACCAATAACGAAGCATGAAACGTTCTTTAGACAGGCACGCTTCGAGCATCGTAGACCAGACATAAACAATGCCGTAATGACCCACTCAGCGGGCAGGCAACCACACAACAGACACACAACCACCAACACATGATAGAAAGATGGCATCATAACTTAAACATAAACGTCACCATTAAAAAATTGGCAACAATGCCCAAAAGTGGCATCAAGTGGCCCGTTGCAAGGCGCAGGCGATGGCGCAGGTAAACACAGGTAACTCAAGTAGCTAACACACTGCACCAGTGACTGCGACGCCAAACGAACCCATATCCAATAGAAGCACGCTCGAGCACGACGCTTTAAGAGAGACACACACACAGCCAAACCAAATGCGAACCAGTTAAGAGCCGACTCGAAGAGACTGAGAAACCAGCCACAGCTTCAGCAGCGGCTAAGCCGGGCTCCAGTCGGACGAGCGGAGCGAAAACGAAATCAAACTGAAACCGAAAGTCAAACGCAGCTGAGCTCGAGCGGGCGCCAACGGCGATCGTCTCTTAACGTCGAAGAAGAAGACAGAATCACAAATATCAAAGAGATATCACTGCTGCAGTCAGCGTCGACGTCGCTGCTCGCGTCGGCTGCGCATGCTCAGTTTTTGGCGTCTTCAAGCGTTTGGCCCAACTGGCAAAGGTTTCAGTCGTAATTTTGGCAGCCGAACGTGCGGTGCTTTTCGTCCAAGAGACGCGCGTGCCGATCCACCACAACAACAACAACCACGAGTCTAATTACAACAAGTGCGTAGTGTGAGTTACTAAAATGATGCAAAAGCAAAGTCTGTCTCTAAAAATCATACACAATTATTTTAAAGTGTGAAACGTGCGAATATCAAGAGTCCAGATACAAATGTATCTTCAAGTGCGTTGCATGTGTATCTCGCAGTTGGCATCTGTATAGCAAGGCAAACGGACTTTGCGGACTCAACTCAGTTTTTAGTTTTTATGCAAATTTTGACTTTTGCAATTACCGCACAACAAATTGCGGCTGCAATCGACAAAAAAAAAAACCCAAATAATTATAATAACTACTGTAAATATTTGAAGTTTGCGCATTTAATTAAACGAAAATTTGCAATCAAATTTGATTAACATATAACATGGCAACAAACATGACTAAAGCCAACAGCAACAACAACAACTCAAATTGTTGAGCACTCCATTCAACAGCGAAAACCGCAGATGAACCAAGACCCCAAAAAAATAGCAAAACTAAAGTAAAACCGTGGAAAAGCGTCAAGTGTGAGGTTCTCGTGTGATCTGCGATCATTATTGCTTATGAGCACTCGAGGCATGCAGCGAACAGGTCTCTGCAAATCTGGTAGCTGCATTAATTACAAATCTATTTAAATGAGTCTGACAGCCCAGGCGCAGGTGAGCAGCACCAGCACCAGGTGCTAAAGATGATCATTTTAAGTGATGTCGCAACTTTTATCGCAATGGATTAAATATTTAAATTATAATCAGATATGATGGCTGAGCAAAATCTTAGACAAGTTGTTTATAATGAGAGCTGGCTGGAGTTGAGCAATCGAGTGGGCTGCCAAAGTGACTTTGAATAATTAATAACTCGAAATTAAATAGGAATTTAAAGAGATTATTATAATAAAGATATAATGCAACATTGTATTTTATCAGATAATTTATCTATATAAAAGCTGACCTTTTTGAAGTGTGCAAATTCACAAATTAATATTGAATAAATTTAGCTTTTTGTATACTCATTCAGCTGGAGCAGCAAAGAATTATAGAATTATTTCATATAAAGAAATATTTTTTTGCTAATCATCGTTGACCAGTTCAGTTCTAGTTAATGATGTAAGAAATAGAAATAGACACACAATGCATACATATATAATTGTTGGGCTAATGTCAAATAATTGAAGTGTGTTTTCATTTGAAAAGAATTTAATGATTGAGTGTTGAGCGGAAAAAATTATTAAATTTATATTACTGAATAAATAAAAAGAGTGAAACGTTAGAGCAGAATATCGTTTGATCACAGACATTTTTCTTAAAGAAAAGCATATTTATTATGTTTAAAAATATATATTTATTTAAAAAAAATTTTAGATATTCATATACATTAAATATATAGTATAAATTTAATTTAACAAAATTTGAAAATATTAATTTTTATATAAATAATTATTTTGGTCAATATATCAAAATAGTTTCAAATTAAAATATAAAAATATTTATATTCAAATTTTGTTTATATTAATTTAAATATATAATATATATAATTATGGGGGCGTATACATATATAATTTGCAGACAAATTTTTTCCAAAATCCTAAAATAGCGAAGTAAAGTTTGTAAATTTACATACAAAAAATGTAGATACGCATATTTTTATGACATGCATATATTTTATTATAAATATATATTTTTTTACATATATATTGTGTGACACAATTTCAAGATTCTGCTTTAGGGGTTATGCTAAAAATTCCAATATGCCATGATCTATAAAATAACCTGAATTCAAATCTCATCCAAGAATTTAGCCTTGAATTCAAATTAGTTGATTAACAAAATATATCCAATATAACTGCTATACATTTATAACGAAATTTGTTCTACATTTTCTCACATTCTTAATTAATACCTGATATATTTTATATTTTATACAGAGTTTCCCAAATTAGGCAATAAACACAGCTTAATTGCGTTTAAATAAATGCATTAATAATTTTCTTAATTGGCTGATACCTTAGAACAAGCTTTAAAATAAATTTACGCCTTCGGCTCACGTGAGTTAATTAGAATTCATTGAATTGTTATTCCCAAGTGCTTTCTATAAATACTATAAAAAATTGTGTATGTAAATTGCGTTTGGCTTCTGATTTGAGTCAATGAACCGCAAAAGCTGATAAATTAGAATTTTCGGCTTTAGTCCAATGCGTTTGCAGCTGACTTTAATATGCAGGAATTTAAGTACCATTTGACAGCTGATTCAAGGTATTGCTCTGCTTCTGTTTAGTTGTTGTTTGATAGATTATGGCATGGGTAATGCTCATTTGATTGCTACCAATGCAGTTCACCTCGTCGTCAGTCACTTTTCATATAGTTCACGACAATGATCGATCACGCTTGGCTGTTATAAGGTAACGACTGTTGCAGGTCGCTTTTCTCACCCCCAAGTGCAACATCCTTGGCATACTCTATCAATTATCGATTATTCACTGCCATGACGCATCGCAAATGCAGTTACACACACGCACACAGAAACACAGTTTATGTGAAGAGACATAGACAACTAGCAAATTACTTTACAAAATTGTAACATGCACAAATATGAGCATACATATATAGAGTCGTTCGGCTGCCATAATCCACAGAGCAATGCAACCACACCGACACCAAAACCACATCCACCCGCAGCTGGCCTCCCTCTCCCTCTCCATCTGCCACTCTCACTGTTCGCCTGGTCTACCCCGTTGATGGCTCGTAGATGTGTTGGCCAACTGTGGCTAGCTGCTGGTTCACCTCGCACATCTTGGCCAGCAAGCGAGCGAGAGATACTTAGGCGACGTCGTTGTGTGCTGGCCACAATGCCAGGCAAAACCAAATAAAATCAAAAAGCATACAAAATGCATTTTACAAAAGTAAAGAAAAATAACTTTGAACTGCAGTTGCACAGTCTCGACCACAGCATCTGTTTTGGCTAGAGCTGTGCTTCTGGCGCAGATTAAAGCCACAAAATGACTTAACTTATAAGCAGCTCAATGCCTGCCTGGCATTTGCAGTTGCAGTTGCAGTCGCAGTCGCAGTCGCTCTTGTTGCTGTTGTTGTTATTGCTGATGCCGCAACAAGTTCGTGTAATCAATGCAATTTAGTCGCTAGCCATGTCAGGAATGTGGTGCATAGGTCGACTGCCAGTTAGCCACTAGCATACGAAAACACGTCTCGTCCGACTCTCAGCCGCCGTGTCTGTGACGTGTGAATAGAGAGACTGCCAGAATAGAGTTTTGCAATAGATCGAGCATAGATTGAAGATTGCACTGCCACTGGCACTGGTCAGCTAGCAAGTCGTGGTGGTGCCCACTTTGTGGCGCATTCAGGCGTAAACTCATTGCTCAAAGGTGTTCTAATGGTTGCCCAAATGAGCCCCCGATGGCCCATTGTACAATCCGTGCATACACTGCCAGCACACACAAATCACCATCAGTTGCTTAGATATTACAATGCCGATATTGGCCGCTATTAAGCGCAGCAGCTACAGTTACTAACTAGCGGTGAGAGGCGCTAAACAAGTTACGTTTGCCAATAGTCAAGAATTTATAGACAGCCTAGAGAAACTCGTTTCAGGTGTTAGATCAATATAATGGAATCGAGGGGCAGACAAATTATATGTTATATTGTTTCGTTAATTTCGGTTTTACACTGTTGCCATTCCATCATCTTCTTAAGCTCAGGTGGATTTTATATATGTATTTACATAGTATAGTTCCTTATATATAGGTATATAAATAAATAATATATGTTTACTAGAAATTATGTAAAGAATTATTTAGGGTCCCAAAAATCACGCAAGATTCGTATTTAGCACCATTTGTGCAGTAAGGTGTTGTCAACCAAAAATAAAATAAAATAAAAATAAAATTTTATCAAAATTACTTATTGCGTGATTTTTGGGACATCTTGTATATATATATATATTAAACTAAATTGTATATCTAAATTTTATACTGCAAGCAAGCACTCAGCGTCTTCTTTAAAAAATCTTAAATGAAACATATTTTAAAATTGAGAAATTAAGAAATTAAATATAATAAAATAGCCATCATTAGCCATTACACGATCCACTTAAGCAGCCGCATTTAGTTTTGTAATTTCTGTAATTTTTAAACATCAGAGCACATTTCCCAGATGACTTAACTCGAGCCGCCGACTGAGCGTGGCCGGCCGCAGAGTTTTTCCCTGATCACGCGCATCATGCATTAGTTAAGAGCTGCTCTGTGTGGCAATTGCGGAACCCATTTGGCCGACTATTAACAGCTTTATAGTTCGAACTGCCGGCGAGGTACAGTAAAGTACAACAAAGTACAGTGAAGCACACGTAATTGCACTCGATGGGCTACACGCCCATTTGAGGCTCAAGGCGAGACCCTAAGGCAAGGTTCTTCGGAGCAGCGCGACGTCAATTGCTGCTTTGACCTTTTGCATTTGGCTAACAACAGCTGTTTTCCCGCCACACAACTGACCTTAGCAAATCTTCAAGCTAAAATTATAAAGCTGCAAGCGATGCTATTAATAACTGCCCAACGAATTTTGCACAGTGCAGCCCGAAAGGGAGGAGGCGAGCGAGGCAGACAGACCCAAAGATTGGCTGAGTGGAACAGAGCCGAGATTCGAGAGCTGCGCTGCAGCTCATTAAGCGACCAACGAACGGGCAACAGCTGTTGATGTAGCTGTTCGTTGCTCGCCGTTAGCTGTTAGCTGTTCGATGTTCGCCGTTCGGTGTTCGTTGTTTGGCGTTGTTCGTTGTTGCTGCTGCCCCAACTCAAGTTGCAGCTAGTTGGGAGCACTTGAGCCGCACTTTGCAACGCCAGGGCAGACAGTCAACCAGCCAAGACGCGACTCTAAATGAAAACAAAAGTGAAAAGGTCAGCACCCAGGCAGGGAGTCGCAGCTCAAGAAGTGCCAGACGCCAAACGAAGCTCCACAGCTGAAGCGCTAACACTCAGCCAAGTGTAGCCGCTCAACTCAAGCGATTTGCCCGCTAAATACACTTACCGAAAGCAGCTTAACTCTGCTGCTGAAACTTATCTGAAATTTGTTAATGGTATAGGAAGTCATGCTGAATAATTAAATCAGTAAAATATAAATTATAAATAAATAACTAACATATTTATGAGAAAATCCAAATAGTAGCTGCATAGGGGCTTAGTGGCATTTCTGATAAATACGTATTAGATAAATATATATTGAAGTTTTTCTTTTAATCAACATTAAAAATTCAATCATAAATTAAATATATTTTAATTTATTTTTTTGAAAAATTTTATATATATTTAAATAAATATTTGTAAATACAAATTTAAACCTAAACTAATATAAAAGAATAAAAACTCAAAGAAATTACACAATATTCTCTAATATTTATTTAGGCAAAACAGAGACTATTGAGACTTTGATATTATATTGCAGAAGTTTTTAAAAATTTTATAATTAAAAAAAAAACTGAATAAATTACAGTTGTTTCATTACAAGTAAGCTCGTTCTCAACTGACTCAACTTTCTGAGTTGCTTCTAATATTTTCATAGTTTTTTAATATACTTTTTAATTAACAATAATTTTTAAATATAATAATATTACTTTTTTTTAAATAATGATAATTTTGTTTAGTTCTTTTGTCATTACAAGCAAGTTCATCTTTCTCAGAAGTCTCTTCTGATTCAATACCTACAAAACTGTTGAGCCAAGGTAGTGGAAAAGCTACTGAGATGTCTGTGAACTCTTTGTTTGGCTTTCTCTATAACTTATGCTAGAGGAATAAATATAGAGAATTTAAAAAGAAAATAAAGAGCTGTTGCCTTGTGAGCTCAAGCTATTCTCTAGTATAGAACGTTTCTAATTGTAACCTCAGCGCTTCATATCCTAAGCTAAACAACACTCAAAAAACTATATTATAGCAGATATATAGTATTATATAGTATTTTATACATAACTCTAAAGAGCAACTACAGAAAATTAAAAATCTCATTTAAATTCTTAAAAACAATTATATTTGCCTGCATAAATTTCCGCTCAAACAACTTTTATGGTTATTCAAAAACTGAACTCAACACTAATGCTAACAATTCCCAAATAAAATTTTGCCTTACTTTGCTTTAATGTTTCTTCAGATTAAATTATATACCCCATTTTCTAATGTTAGTGTATAGGTTTTTTATGGGCCTGCTGTTTTGTTTGTGGCCCGTTATTGCCCGTTTCTGCTGGCTGTTTTCCGGCCAGCAAGTTGCGCATGCGCCAGTCTTGGCCCAAAGGCAGGCAAAACATTTGCAGCCAGTTGGCTGGCTGCGGCTCAGGCTCTCGACGCGACTTGACTCGGGGTTGCCCAATGTGCGAGTACTTGTTAAAGCCATTCGCATTTTAATCTTTCTAAACTATTGGGCAATAGTTTTGGGGCATCTGGGGGCCAGGCCAATATGCGATTATCTGCAGCAGTTGCGAATGGGAAACTGAATCCGAAAAATTGCAGCAATTTGAAGAAGCTAAACGTGGTTTTGCGGTCATTAATAGTTTAGGCTCTTGCTGCTGCTGTTGTTGTTGTTGTTGTTGCAAGGGGCCTTTGTTGCTTTTAATAGACTGGGAAATTGGGCAGATGGAAAACGTGCGTAATTGAAGAAGCAGCCTCGAGCCGGCAGCGACTCGAGTGACAACTTTCAAATGGAAATGAATTATTGGCAGCACTTTCATTTTATGGTACATTTGCAATTCGATTTCCTTTCCCAAAAACCATTCACAGAAGCCGCACCAATCGCATCCGAATCAACATCGACGTCAACTCGCTGAGCCCTGCTGCAATTGGGTTTGGATCGGCTGCTGATTCCTTGTGATCGCACTGACATTAGCAAATGGCACAAGAGCTGCGGCGACGTCTGCTTTGAGAGACAATAGCAATTACCCCAGCAGAGTCAGCGATTGCTTTTGTAATTTTCGGCTGACAGCGATTGACATTTGGAGCTGAACAAAAGGTGAATCGCGCCGCAGCATGGACGGACACAGGCCGCTCGAAGATGCCGCGGGCCGCGCTAATGAGGCAGCAGCAGCAGCAGCAGGCAGTGTCAATGGGACCGCAGGCCTGCGTCGCCAGCCGACCAAATACCCACACGGCCTGAACATCACGGTGCAGACAGTCGACGACGAGAAGGCTGACGACTATTCGCGCGCCTCCACATTAAGAAGCAGCAGCAGCAGCAGCGGCGGCGGCGGCAACAGCGACATCGAATCCTGCTGGACCGACACGCAGAAGTATCGCATCGGCATGATTGGCAGTCCCGAGACTCTGGCCGAGCTCCAGGTGCGTCGCTACAAGTACCCATTGACGGTCAACTACTATCTGAACCGAGCCGGAGCCGGCGCAGGCCAGCCGCAGGAGAAGCCCACGCCACTGATGCTGCTGGGCTATGCGAGGCGCGCCTGCCGCTGGAAATATCTGCGCTGGCCCATCATCTTTGTGGCCAGCGTGCTGCTCTTCTTCGGACTGATCACCTACTGCCTCTGGCTGCACGACGTCAGCGTGGCTCGAGCCCGTTTCCTACAGCGGCGCTACGAGGTGACCACGTCCAGCACCACCACCGAATGGGATGGCCTGCTCGAAGATGAAACCATGGAGGCGCTAACAACTACAACGGAGAATGTCCATGCCATGCAAGAGTCGACGCGGCTGAGAGCGGTTGAAATACACAGGGAACAGACGACGGCGATGTCTGTGACGGAGCCAGACATTCCGGCGGGCGATGATGACTACGATGATGTGCTGCTGCCTGCTGACAGCATTCGCTTCACCTCGGGCCACCAGAACAGCTTCGGAGTGCCCATCGAGCAGGATAAGCGAATGCTGCAACTGCTGAAAGATGTAAGTAGGAATTTAAGACTTGACTAATAACTATAACTACTAGCACTTATTCTTCTCTTCAACTAAGTCTAGTCTTTTATCAGATGAGCTCTGATTTGAAGCTTTGCTTGGCATTATTGCTTCATTAGAATATAGCAAGAATCAAAGGCATAAAAAACTTTGCTTCAAAGTAGCGTTAGCTTCTATATATAGAGAGTTGTATGCAGAAATTTTAAAATAAACTATTTTAATGGATCGTAAACATAGTTCCACACAGACAAAAGGTATTTCGATAGATACATCATAATAAATCACCTAACAAAAGACTTAGAATACATCATTATAAAATGCTGCCTCTCTATGCGCTTCTCATTACAATAAAAACAATAAGCAAACGAAATTCATTGCGTCTCCTTCAATTCCTAGTCCCTTTCACTATTTTCTCCACCGCCTCTCATCCCTCTATCTTCTTTCAACCCCCTCTTGCAGCTACTGCCGAAACCCCAGTCCACACCCCCCGCCAATGTGCATCTGTTGACGCGCGTGTCGCCAACGCTGCCGCCGCCCTCGGGTGTCAGCGGCCGACCGACCGAGGCGATGACCACGACGCCATCGAGCAGCATTGGCAGCGGCTGCATCTCGACGGCGCTGCCCATGTGTCGCGGCATCCTGGACTATGATCTGACCTACAACAATAGAAACGGAGCGCCCCGCGATGCGGCCTCCATGGAGGCCTACGAGCAGCTCATCGGTGCCAACTGTTCGGCACGCGCCGTGGAGTTTGTGTGCGCTGCCCTGGAGCCCGAGTGTCGACCCCTGCACATTGGCCAGCTGCCGCCGTGCAGGCGCATCTGCAAAGGTAATTGAAGCGAGGCATGAGCTGTGGGTTCATTAATCAGCTGATTGACTTTCGTTTCAGCTATACTGGAGGCCTGCTCGATTGTGATTGCCAACTCGGACCAGCTGAGCGAGCTGTTCGACTGCAGCCAGTATCCGGATGCGCACGAGACGCACAAGTGCGAGGATCCGACGCGCAGGCGCGACTTCTGCTACAGCAACGAGTTCCAGTGCCACGACGGCAGCTGCATTCCCCAGCAGTGGCAGTGCGACAACATCAAGGACTGCGCCGGCGGCGAGGACGAGGACGAGCAGTGCCTGGTGTGCGAGCACGAGGAGTTCCGCTGTCGCTCCAACGAGAAGTGCATACCGGAGAGTCTGCGCTGTGATCTCAACTATGACTGCTTCGATGCCAGCGACGAGGAGGATTGCGACGACTACGGCTCGGGCGATGCGGCGCCCTTCGACGAGGCCGAGCTGAACGCCTTTCCGCGCATTTTCTCCTACGCCAGCTTCCTCTCGCCCAACGAGACGAATGAAAAGCTATACACTTACATCACAGCCACGACGGACGAGGAGGCGGGCACGGAGACCAAGTTCCAGGTGCATCAGGTCGCAGCACCTGCCCCGCCAGCGAATGCCAGCGCCGAGGAGCCAGCGGGCGGACCGAAGGGCTTTGGTAAGCTTTGAAAATGAGATTTTTCTCACACATTCCCAGCTCATCTCACGCACGCTCTAGTCAACTTCCGGGACAGCAAGGAGATCATGATGACCAGCGACTCGGAGAACAAGTTCAAGTACTCCGCGCAGCGCACCAATCGCACCAGCAGCAAATTCAGCAACCCCACAGCCACAGTGCCGACGCGAAGTGCCAGCGCGATTCCCCCATCGACGCTGGCGCAGCAGCGCGAGCGCGAGCGCATCACGATCAGCAGCAGTAGCAGCAGCAGCAGCACGAGCGGCAGCACCTCAACTACAATGGCCACGCCCACCAGGACGCCTGGACGCTGCCTGCCGCACGAGTTGCGCTGTGTCAGTGGCAAGTGCATAACTGTAAATCAACTCTGCGATAAGGTAGGTCAGCCAAGAGGCAGCTCGAGAGGCAACTCATAAATGAATACCTTCCACAGCAAATAGACTGTCCCGATGCGGCTGATGAGATCATGTGTGTCTATCGTGAGCGGCCCAGTGTGCGTGGTGTTTCCACAACAACAACCACAACACCAACAACAACAACAGCAGCAGCAGCAACAACAACCACAGCAGCTGCAATGACCACAACGAGACGTTCGGTGCGCACCAGTCCCAATCGAAGTCGAAAGCCCAAGTCCTAAGCACTTAGGCCGTAGCTGATGTACATTAAATCCAATTTGATACTTATGTTATTATTATTATTTATGTATAACTTTCTTATCTTTCTTTCGCTATGTGTATGATATATACTTTTATATATATATGATAATTGGCTAGATCTTAAGTTGTTAGCAGATTGTTTGACTATTTTTATGTACCAGCTGCCAGAATGAATATGGCAAGTCTGTGTGTGTCTCTTTTAGCAATAATAAAGTTAAGCCTGTAGATAATCAAATGATCAGAGTGTGGTAAGTGAAGCAATCACTCGATTGTCTAATGCATTATGATTTGGCTATGCAAACGGCAACCTTGACAGGAGCCATAAAAGACTTCTTTTGTCTGCAGCTGAATGAGCCCTCGAGGGTCTTTCTCTCTCGCATTGAAAGCGATACAATACGAAAAGAAACAATTAAATTCGGGACAGTATTACAATTTCACGGCGACCTTCAAGGTGAGTCAGCCCACGCACAGAAAGTCATTCAAAAACATTCAATTAACGTGCCCATTGTCAGTATTAGGGGAGGGGGCGGGGCGGGTAGAGGCTTGTCCATTCATTATCTATGATTGCTGCGAGTGCATTAAAGTCACATGACACTCACCCACGCAGACTGGATACGTAACATAATATGGCCACTCCAGACTGCAGCAAACAACAACTGCAACACGGAAGACAACGTGACAACGGCCGACAGCAGTCGCTTTTGAGCCCCAAAAAGCACTTGTCAAATGAGCGCAGCAGAGCAAATCCAACCAGATTAAATTCCAGTTCAGACAAGGCTAAGGCACATTTGGAGATGGAACTGAAGCTTTGGGCTGATCGATAGTGAAATATACAATGGAGAGGAAATTTAGGCATGAAGATCCATATGAGTAGAAGTTTAGGCATATGCATACTTATCTTAATATTTATTAAATTTATTTCTTTATATATAAATACTACATAAATATTATGAATCTCTCTTCTGCTCACAGCAATCATAATTATCACAGTAAAAAATTTATATTAAATGCCTGAATAATTAACTTGTATAGTTCGAGGCGTTTAGGGCATTCAGTGTCAATATCTGAGACCGGAATATTCATTACAAAAGTCCGTTTCAGGTATCATCTATTAACCTCGAAAATTACTTAAAATGCTTAGTTTTTATGGGTTTATTGGGCCCCGTAAAAATTTTAAGAGTTTTTTTCCGATATTTTATGGCAACTTATCTGTGGCGTGGGCGTATGTTGCAGTTAGAGACGTAGTCGAGCTCAAACATGCTCGAATACTCAACTTCAAGCTGAGCTTATGAGCGAGCATCAATCAGTCCGACACGCGCTCATCTCCAACATGCAAACATTGATGAGTCTCTTGATTGAGCCTCTGAGAAGTTGTGTTGGTCGTGCTTTAGTGTTGATGCGGCTGAGCACTCAGTTAATGTGATATGCGGCCCATCACAAAACAGAACAGAACAGAACAGAACACAAATCCGCAATCGCAGCCGATTGTCTGTTGGGAGAGATGCAGAGCAGTTTTTGGCACAGGCACAGCCCTTGGTAACCCGAGCCGTTGCTAGCAGCCGACTGCGCTACCACAGAAGTTAAATGCATTTTGATTTCACCCTCGAACAAAAAGAATAGAGCAAAAAAATCAGATGAAACGACCTTTTTTGTGTGTGTTGGGCTGCTGCCCCCTGATTGATTGCCATCAAAAAGACGAGAAAAAATCCGCTTTTGGCATAACGGCAAATGCGATTTGATTGCCGTTGTATGTGTGTGTGTGTTTGAGGCCCTGCACAATGACAATAGCCATTAATATATGTTTTCGGCAATCCCTAATCCTGCGAAACAACTTTCATGCGCAATTGCATCATCGGTTTCAGCCCCAGAAATTTCCGAAAATTGCAACGCGAAATGGGATAAAAAATGAAAGTTTTTCCTCCTTTTTTCCAGTAATTTTGGGTTATCGTCCGGCATTTGATACGTCTGATTCGTCGTCCATTTCTGACAGCTGTCGCTCGTCTGAATTTTCACCTTAATTAAGTGATATTAATCGTTTTGCCTAAACTGAGAGAGCAGACAAAAAAAAAACAGAATTTGAACCCTAACAACAATTTTTCAACACTCTCAAAAAAGGGGCGCTAACTTTTTAGCGGGTGGGCGTTGGGCGTTGACCTTAATCCGTTAGCTGACAGACAGCCCGGCAGCCCGGCAGCCAGCCAGCAGCCGGCTAAAAAGGAAAAGCAACAGTCATTTTGTGGGCATTAAAAGCTTTTCACAATTTCACTTGCCTTGGCATAGGCCCCGTTTGAGTGGTTGGGCCACACGCATAATTTTCATTTAGTGCCCCTTTTGTGTACCCTTTTATTATGAGTGTTTTTTTTTTTTCAGCTCAACTCAGCGCTGCTGCTGCTCGGCTGCTGCTGTGGGACCCTTACCAATATTGTTAATGGAGCCGATTCTAATGGCCCTGTTGGGATGGGATGGGGCCTTTTGGCCAACGTGTGGGCGGACATATGTGCGCATATGAAGGTGTTGTTATCTATGCTCGGCCAGGCCATAAATTTAATAGCCTGTGCATTGTCATATAGTGCTTTGACCCACTAACCTTTACCCTTTCTCGAACAACGAATTGGTAATGGAAATTTTAAGTGGATTGAACCAAAGGCAAAGAGTCTCAAGGTTTGATAACTGAAACTCTGCGAGCAATTGACTTTTAAAGTGGAGTTAGGAGTAGAATTTATAAAGAATGCTGAATGGAGTTGACTTTATATATTGGAATTTATATTCAAGAAATTTTTAGCGTGAGCTTACTTGTGTTGCATAATAGATTATTATAGATTCTTAAGCTTGAAGAGCTGCTCAAGATATTGAATATTTGGAATTCGCAGAAAATCGATTTCTGATGAGCATCTTTATTTCTTTATCTTGACCAAACAGATACTATTCATAGCTCATCCGCTCTTAGACTTCATTAGTGAACTAAAATATTAAATTATGATACAAAATCAAAGGCCAACGATAAAAAACTTATACTGGACACTAGTTAATTGCTAAGCTAGCCTAAATCAACTTGAAATTATGCCAGAAATTAACTCTAATCATCGCACGTAACTCATTAAATATAGGACTTCCCTATATCTGAATATCAGCTTAAGTAACTCAAGCTGCACTTTATATCTTCTCTTACAACCCGTTCCTGAATTTCTGTCAAATTTCCGTTTGTTTCAGCACATTAAAATAAAAACTGTCAAATAATTTCAGCTCTCAACCTTGGTCACAAACACGGCACTCAACCCTTGACTGAGTTGACCGAAGAAGCCTGTCTGAGCCACTCGGTCAAACTTCAAGCTGAGTCCTAGACAAGATCTCAAGACTTAAGCAGGGAAATAATAAAGCATTAGGCTTAAGCTCCCTCTCTGCTCGTAATTTTAGTGCCCTATTTGTCTGGCTGAGCTCTTAACATTAAGTACAGCGCTCTTGAGCGCTAAGCGTCCCGTAGGACCAGCAACCCGTCCTTTGCAGCTCAGCCGAACCCTCGACTGACCTTTTACACATATGCGTAGCCTTCGAGACGACTCTAACCCTTGAGGCCCGGCGCGAAAGGAACCTTCAGGCATGTCCCGTCGTGTGCTCTAAATACACACCCGTAATTACGAGCTCATCATATCGTGCGCATAGTTACGCTTGATCGTTTTTAAATTGCGAGCAACGCACTTCCGCCCAGAGGAAGAGGCAGAAGCCGTAGCGGACCCAAAGTGGATTTAATGGGCGATGGCCCAGCGTCGGCACTTCAAGAAGTTGACATAATTATGCCAGCAGCAAGACACCATCGGGACGTTTATCGTTGATTGTGAATACACCCTGAGCGCTGTCTAAGGAGTCAGGGCAACCCTTAAGCCCCTATCGGATGCAGGCGGCGGAATCTATATCGTGCCACTTGGGGTGCCAATAAATGCGAACATTCCATTGCGACAGTTGTTGCAGTTTGAGTTACTCAAGGAAATGGGCGTGTCACGCCCATCTGCTACAGAGATTTGCATAGCTGTCAGAGGAAACCACTCAAAGTCCGCTCGCCGTACAGTTGGGTCAGTTGAGCAAAGCGCAATCTGGAAAATCATTAGGTGCATTTTCCAATTGATTTCACGCGCTAACCACAAGAAAGAAAACAAAATAAAATAATAGCCAAAACGAAAAGAAAACAAAGCAACTCTCAACCAAAATCAATAAGCAGCAAAAGGCAACAAAACAAGCCGAGAGAGGAAAGAGGCAACCGCAACACGAGCGAGCACGCGCACGCGGCACATTGAGATTGCAAAGAGCTGGCGATGTAATGCCAATGCATACCACTCCCGGACCCTAGCAGACCAGAGACCCCATCAGACGAGACAATTGTTTCATTGTGACCAGCTTGTCACGTAGCCGTTGCCGTAGCCGTGGAGGGAAAGGCAGTTGGCTGGCTGCGTTTGTCGTGTCTCCTGTCGCATTGTTGCAAAATTGATGAGGCGCAATGGATTTGGTATGCCCGTGCCTCAGCTGAGGCACCCGTCGATGATGCCATCCCAGTTATCCAGCCATCCAGTCAGCCAGCCATCCCTAGGCGATTGCCAAACGGCAACGGCAGCGGCAGCTACTGAAAGAATTAAGCAAGAATTAGAGAGATTTGTGGCGAATATTGAATGCTCTAGAAAGTTAGCTATATTATATGTATATATATATAAGTTGTATATAAGTTGACAATATTATATGTAGGTATACCACATATTTAGAGGGAGAGAGATAGGTAGATAGAGAGAAAAGATAATAGTGCAAAAGTTAAGAAAAAGAGAGTTGTCTATCTCCGCTCTATAGAAAACGTTGAAGGACCAAAAATGAAAGAGAATATGTCTATATATTTTCTTCTTTATTAAAAAGGTTGTGAGATCATTATAGCAGAAAAGATATAGACAACTCTATTTCTTCTCGCTCAGAAAGAGATAGATTATTCTGTTTCTTCTCAGTCTGTTCTGCAATATTTATATAGTCTCTCTCTTTCTCTAAATATTATATGTGATATTATATTATATAGATATTATATATGTTTTTCGATTTTTGTATATGTATCTCAGACTGAAAAACTTACTCTGAGTAACAAACCCACACCCCTCCAGTATACCCGCCTCACGATATCACTTAACTACCCTCTCGGCAAGGGCATAAAGTGCCGAAAAATTTCGCATACAAAGTGAAAATTGCTTTTGGGCAGCATCTTTTTACGCCTGATTGAAACTCAAAAGTGTTTGGACTGCCGCCGAAACACAGGCAAGCAATGTCTGTGATGTATTTGAAGTGTGTGATGTGTGTGTGCTCTTACCTAGAGGGTTTTCCTATTGATTTGAGAGAACTTCTCCCCCCACACATACACAAGCAGTCCTAATGGCCCTCTCACTCCACGCACTGCAAACGCAAACAAAATGTTTCAAAATGAAAAAAAAAAGAAAAACATGCAAAACACCAAAAGTTGAATGATTTACGAGTGGTTGGCCAGGCACCACCGAAAAACGAAAAGGATGGGCAACAGAATGCCGACAGGCTACAGCCTGCAGGCTGCAGTCTGCAGGATGCGTTTGTCAAGTGATTTGCATAAATGCACATTAAATCATTTGGCTGGCCAATAGTTGTTGTCATGTTCAAAAGTTGTTCGTGTCCAGTCGAAGAGTAGAAAAAACATTGAGAGGCTTCCCCGTTTGTTTGCTGTGCCTCACATGGAGCGATTACAACAGCAGCAGCAACAACAACCATTTGCATGAATGTCAAGTTCAAAATGATTTACTGACTGTTTGGTAGCTTCGCCCCGCTGGCCCGCTCAGAGGTAATTAATTGGCCAGCTGGAGCTGGGGCTGCCGGAAAAAGGGGTTTAGCCAGGCTTTCAGCCAAAGCCGAGCCAAAGACAAACAAAAATGCTGTTGTTGTTAGCTGGCAACAGAAGTAAAAGATAAAACAAGTGAATGTTTTTTATAGTCATCCAAAAATACTAGCATATGCTGATTTTGGCCCTAATGAGCAGCCACTTTGGCCGAACAGCAGCAGCAGCAGCAGCTAAAGACTCATTAGTGCCAAAAACACAAGCTATTGTTGCCAGCTCTGCTGCGAGAAAGTCTAATGAAATCTTGTATTGATTGCGGTCAGCAAAACAAAATTTGTTGTCCTGATTACAATAAAAGCAGTTGGGGAAGTATGAATCAATAAATGTTCAGATAATTGAAATATGGTAGAAACAATTTTAAGTCAAACTGAAAATGTTTTTTTTTTACATTTATATTTTAAGTATATTTTAAAATTTCAATTTTAAAAATATAAAGTATTTTTTAATATTATAATATTAATGGAAAATATTTTTTATAAATAAATATTTAAAAAAATATCAAAATTTAAATTTAAAAATATTTTGTTACCTTAAAAAGAAATTTACAAAATACCTAAAATATCTCAAGCATCTATGGAATGTGGGAAAAAAATAATCATAATTTCAAAATACCAAAAATCAACTGCGAAACCAAAACT
Organism: Drosophila paranaensis; assembly: GCA_035047545.1. Taxonomy (NCBI): domain Eukaryota; kingdom Metazoa; phylum Arthropoda; class Insecta; order Diptera; family Drosophilidae; genus Drosophila; species Drosophila paranaensis. Next base: position 152,063 of record JAWNPL010000067.1, on the reverse strand, counting down.
CTTCAATCAACTTCAAAATTATTTCTGAAGATGAATGTCAACAATAATTGATAGAGGTAACGTAGACCAATAAATATGTGTTGAAATCGATAGCTGAAAATAATATTTAAATAATTCAAGTTGCGTGTTAAAATTTTTGTAACTTGTGCTTAATCAATTCATATTTTATATAAATAAATAAATATAAGCCAACAAATTATTAGCTAATTTAATCAATTGAGCAAAGCTTAGCCAGGCAGCAGCCAATGGCTTATATAAATCGATTGAAATTGTATTGCCCTAGAAGGATGTTAAGCCAAATATGGCCAGAGCTAATGAAGACAATTGTTAAGCAGCTGTTCGCCCTCTGACGATGACAGCTTGGCAGCTCAGCTTTAGATACAATTATAGCTACATTTAGTGCTCCTGTTCGAGTCAATGCAATGAATGGGGCCCAAGTGCATAACCTCAGAGGTGCGGCAGCTACAAAAGCCCCGCATATCAATGACTAATAGCCTGGCCAAGGCCTCAGCTAACAATGAGAGGGCACGAGGAAGGAGGAAGGAGACAAGGGGCAGGAGACAGACAACAAAACTGTGGATAAGAACAGGACATCTGTCATTCAACTCATTCAACACATTCAGCTCATTCAAGCCATTCAATGCATTCAGCCTGTGTGACAGTCGCTGCACATGACTAATTATGGATTGCAGCTTGTCCATGACCGAACTGCTGACTTCGACTCCGACTCCGACTTCGACTGCGACTTCGACTCCGACTCGAGTCGATTCGAACTCCTTTTGGCCAGAGCTAATGATGCCTGACAGACGCTGACGCGGTAGCGGAGCACCTTATAAGCTGACCAGGTAGCGTAAAATATTTGCCATCAAAATAGACATACAAAACATGAACTCATAAGATACACAGCGAAACAACTGTAACCAGAACAGCAACAGCAACACTAACAACAATGCTGGCCTGGCGAAGTAAATTAACTTTTGTCGAGGCATATTTGTGCGCCTGCTACCAATATCTGAGGGGGCCAATCTCGTGGCCGGGGCATGTGACTCAGCAGCTGCATAAACAAATTGCAGTCAACATTCATAATTTCCTGTTTAAATTAAAAGTCGGCCAAAGAGACCAAGCAACCAACCAACCGCCGCTCGGCCGCTCGGCTAGTCACATAAACCATTTCCTAGTGACAAAAAATTACAGCCAACAGCGAGCTGGAGAGCGAGGGAGATGGAGATGGAGATGCAGACAGAGACTGGCCCAAGACCACGCACAAAATCTCAAAGGCTGGCAATTAAATGTCGCCTTCGACGGCACACAAAAACCCGGTCGGTGCCCACAGCAGGCGATCTATCGATCCAACTCCATCGCAGCTAACTATTTTCAAATATGTAATTTCCAATGTGCGTTTATTGATTTTATTATTAGCCACAAAAGCCAACGACGAAAATGTAAATCGATATCGATACGACGACCGAAAATTATGCATTTGATGCCAATTTGACGATTTGCCGATACGTTTTTATTACCTACACATTGGTGGCACCCAAGCGAGGTAGATTGGCTATATGTCGATGTAGGCTTAAGAGCTCGCATAAATATTTATAGATTATATGTAATGGCTGAAGAAGTTATTGGTAAAAGAAATTAATGAGTTGCTAGAAATAATATTTAAATAAATAATGGCTATATGCTTTAGCTTATAATAGTAGCTCTAGTCTACACCAAAGGGCATATCTATATTTGCAACTTTAAAGGCTATTAATTTATTAACTTTAAAATATGGCAAAAATATTCAAATATAAATTTTTAATATTTTTAAAAATTAAATAGTGTATAGTGTAATATTTTAAATTATTAAAAAAAAAATTAATTAAAAAAAATTGGTTAAAAAAGCGTAATTTAATATATTTTTTATGTTAAATTATGAATTAATATTAGTATAATTATTTTGTTATTATCGAATTATTTTTTGTCTATTGTCTATATTTGAGGTAGCTGATTCCAGCTCTAGCATAATATTTGTCTCTCCCTCTCTCTCTCCCGCTCTCTCTCTCTCTCCCGCTCTCTCCCTCTCTCTCTCCCTCTCTCTCTCTCTCTCTCTATCACTCTCTAAATTAACAGTGTCTCTCACTCTAGCTCAACATTCTTTTAGATGTATATACCAAATTATGTATATACCAAATTAGGTATCCAAACAACCGCTCTTAGCTTCTCAATTTCCTTATCATTTCCACTCAGCTGGGGCATTTCAAGTATTTAGAGTATTTATTGTGCGGCACTGCGTTAACTGATTACCATCTGGTTTATGGCCAACTGAAGCGGCTGCCATCGTTTTGGCCATGCCGCCGACGCCAAAGGCGAGCGGTAAACAGATTCATGCCGTCTGCCAGGCAACCTCCTCTTGCCCCCACACCTCATCCCCGTCTGCCAGGCCATTCCTTTTGACAATATTCGTGCATCAGCTGGTGCTGCTGCCGCTGCTGGCTTGCCTTATAATTATGGTTCGTTAACCTGTTTCTGATTTTTTTCGGCCAGTCAACGCCGATCAACGTCAACGTCAACTGCACCACAAACTGGCAACTGGAAAACTGGGCAACTGTCGACTGTCAATAATGAGAGGGGGTAGGTGGGACGGGGGGCTGGGAACTGGCGGCCACATATGAATGTCGTTTATCATAATCTTATCAACAATTCACATTCAATTATAAATCAATCAAAATTGCACCATTTTCATTTATTTCATTTGTTATTTGTTGTTTCGCCGACACAGGCGCGCTTTGGCTTTGGCTTTGGATTACTGAAATCGCGGCTTGGCCCGAGTTGAGGCTACAGAGTCTTAGCTGTCGATTGATATATTGCGCCCACTTGGAGCTCCCACGTTTAAGTCTAATGAAGGCACAAACGATCGAGAGCAAAAGCATTTAAATTGTTTTGCATGTACTGATAAAACTTCGTCCATATATATATTATATGTATATACATATATATTGAGAGCTGTGGTTATTTATGGGCTGTTCGGCATTCTGGCTGATTGGGTCAGCCTGTCCCGGGCGCTGTGGTGCGTAAATTTATCTCTCAATTGCAAATCGCAATTTGCAACCCCCCGCGGCTCACCAGCGCACCCTCCGCAAGCCTTAATCAGGGACAGACACACACTCGCATTCGCACTCTGATTGCAATCAAGTAGCGCTCAGCTCTATTATCTCTGCGGTTGCTTTTTACTTATCACTCGCAAATCTCTGCCAAACTTAATGCTTCATTAATTTGGATTCTATGTGCCATGCCGCACACACACATTTTCAATTAGAAATCGCTCGCCATATAGAAATCGAATCGCTAAACGAATATCTGCATTCGCACACGTGACTGGCATATGAATAATGCAGTTCGCAGTTTGCAAAAATTTTGTTAAAGACGGATGACAGTTGAAATCGGTAGAGAATGAAAAACAGTTGCTTTCAGACTATGTTAGCTTAGTAGCTTTAATAATAAATTTTATTTGAAGAAGTGCTTAGAGGAGGAAGACACTTGTTATGAAAGCTGAAAGGAGTCTGAGCTGCAGTTGATAGAGAAAGTCGGCTTGAGCTTAAACTAGCCAGGATACGAGAGTAGCATACATTTGTGATACTACTAGAGCTCAGGTCTAACGAAATAGTAAGACAAATAATAACAAGGAAGACAGGTATCTATGTATAATACAAATACCTGGAAAAATCGACTGCTCAATATAATTTGAAAAATTGAGAACAAAAATAAAATAAAAATAAATAAATTTGAAAATAAATAGAAAATAATATATATTTTATGTAGTTATATAGTGTTGAAGAAGGTACAGTCTTCCATTCTTCGATGAAGCTGTTTAGCTTTTATTATTAAAATAACTTTTTCCCTCTGCCCATCAGCATTATAATTGCGCACCTTCCTTAGCTTCAGTTTAGCCTAAAAAGTCAACATAAAGGCCAAATGCATATGCTACATACTTTCCAGGTACTGTTATTGATATTTACCTTTTATGCCAGCTCGCTTGACAGACTTTAAAATTTATTAGAGACAATGCCTGAGTGGCTGTGTCGCATAGATTTATTTGGATACTGCTGCCTCATCATGCAGCGCCGAGAATCGAGCCTTGACTTACTTTGAAGACAAATGAAATAAGCGAAACCTGAGCAATGAGCTGCAGAGCTGAGCACACCTAGGCGCACCTTTTAATTAATTAGCAACAAGTAAAGAATTACCAAATTGTTGCTAGGCATTTGCTACCGTAGTCAAAAATAAATGTCATTAATTTGTTTGAATTCAAGCAGAGCGATGACTCGATGACGGTGTGTGTGCTTGAGTGTGTGTGGGTAGAAACTCAGGGCGTAATTAACTGAAGATGGTGCTCGGTCCCAATTCTGTGTAATAGAATATGTTGGCGTTACGATAACAACAAACAACAACAGCAACAACAAACAACTCAAGGCTAAGCCGAAATGAACTCGAGTGAACTTTGGTTTTGGGGCAGGTCTGCTGATGAAGATAGAGCACAAAATCCAAACGAAATTTGATTTGCATATGCATACGCGTGGGTGGGTTGCCAGGTTTTCGGTTTACGCAACGATTTAGAACAACAATTTGGAAATGTACGAAATGTTATCGTATGCAAAGTAGGAAGTGAGTAAGGAAATTATGCAATTCAAGCTCGATTTGTTCAGCGTGGCATCACGAACTCTTTGCATTTCACTAACCGAAATGCTAATCAGAGCTAAGTGTTGTTTTGAGTAGTTACTTTTCGAAAAGTTGCCCAAAATTTGTGGAATTGCTAATTGAATAAATTTGTTTGCTTGTGTGGGCTTTAGCTGGGATTCGGTTTAAAGTTGCCTCTATAAATTGCGAAGTCGGTAAGATAATGCTGAAATATATTTAACTTAGACTTGAGTATAAATTTAAAATATCTTATCATTTTCTATAAATTATATTAATATAAAAAAATATTAAAATTAAAAAAAAATAAAATAAAACTATTTAATTAGTAAAATAAATATACATAATAAAATAAAAGAAATTATTTAATAAGTAAAATAGGTTTATTTCATCAAATTCTACCCAAAAATATTATTGTTTAACTTATAAATCAAATTACTTTATATTAATTTTGTATTCTACCAATTAGACAAATTTTTATTATATTCCCAATTTTAAAGAATTGAATTTTGTTTCATTATATTTCTCCACAGCCTATAGCACATCTACATCTATTATAAATTCCAAGCTCTGCGCTCAGTCAAAAAAATAGTTTTTACATTATTCTACCATAAACACGCTGAGGGGTGTAACTCAGCTCATTAGGCATATTCATAAAAAATGTTTATGAAATTTATGAAAAATGTATATAGAATGTATTTTTTTTATGATTTAGCATAAAAAATGCATTTGAAGAGGCTCGCAGCCCGAGGGGTCAGCTGTACCACCCCGCCAGGAGCCAGCAGCGGCAGCGGCAGCAGCAGCAACGGGGGTAACAGCTACAATAACATTGTAAGCCCAAATGAAATCAGTGTAACTATTCAGTAGAGTTCAGATTTGATTTTATTTTCTTTTTTATGATATTTGTGACAGGAAAATTTTATGCATTTTCCAACTAATTTACTGCCTTGGATTTTCCTTTACGATGAAACTGGGGCAGCAGCTGCCGTTGCAAGTTCAACTAATTGCATTTAATTACGCCAAGTTGTAAACCGAAGACGAGCAACGACAACATGCAGCCACACACTCGCACACATGCGTATAAAATCCCATCCTGTGTGTCACAACAGAAAAGGAGTATGCGAGCGACTGGCTTTTCGGGTCGTTCGGTCAATGATTTTTATGGCACGAGCATTTTTACGAGCAATTATGCGACATGGAGCAAGCAGCCAGGACACGGGCTGTGTGGCACGCTGGGCAGCTGCTTAGGAGGCGTGTCCCTGACACGCTTCGACAACGTGCAACATTGAAGCGTAGCGGCGTTGCAAATGCTGCCTGATGGATTACAACAGCCTGCGCTCTGCCTCTCTCTCTCTCTCTCTCTCTCTCTCCTGGGCCTAGGACACCCCTTTTGCCTTACTTCTGATTTGTGACAAATTGTCTGTGACATGCGTGGCAGGACTCGGCACCAGGACTTGCCGTTGCGTCTGCGCAGCGCCTGCCGCGGCACTTGAAAGTGTCGCGACGCTGGCACAACAACACATTCGTCATTCGTAGGCGATTGACAACAGCAACAACAATAATAACAACAACAACAACAACAAAGCAGAGGCAACACCTTTTAGAGGCGTGCGCCGCTATCTGTCAACTGTCATTAGAGCTATCTGGCGAGCTGACAGGCGGACGTGCATGACGGACGGACAGATTTAATGCTGCTCTAGCTGCTTCCCGTTGCCCTTGCCCCTGGCCAAAACCTAACCCAGTTGCATAGTTTAAAGCAGTTTTTGTTGCGTCTCAGCAGTCGCGAGAGCGAAAGTCGCGTCGCGCTTCAACAGCAATTGGGCGAGGCAACTAACTGACACATCATTGAAACATCATACAAACGTCTTGTGCCTCCCTCTCTCTCTCGCTCTATGTCTCTCTGTCTACTCTCTGGGTACAGTTGCCTAACAATGAGCTATAAATGAGCAGCTCAATGTGATGAAGCACTTAGCATGTTCATAAAACAATCTGGGGAATACCTGTTGTACATGCACAATACTGCAAAAAACTATAGAAAAAACTGAAGACGACGACGTCTAATTCATAAACATCATAAGCACCACAATCTGCAACTTAATCATCGTTGCGATCTTCATAATAAGCATTAGTCAAATAAGCGCGCTACCGTAAGTCGGTCAAAAACGTAGCCATTTACATGTGGGATGAGTCGTTAATCATAATTTTAAACAAAAACAGAAACAAATATATATGACAGAATATATATATATACATATATACATATCTGCCTAGGGTTGCCACCGCCAGCTGCCATGGGCAGGTGACAATATCCATGAAACCAGCGGCGACCTTCAGCTACCGATCAAAGCATCTGATTATTAAAAGTGTTAAAAACACATCTACATAATTTTCCCATTAATAGCTTTCAGTTTAAATCTGTTTCACTTTAAAATATGGATTTTTAAGCGTTTTCTTAGATTTGTCTTTATTTTTGTTTTTGTTAATTTTTTAACATAAAAATTTGTTTGTTAAAGGGCATAATTAAGTTGTATTTATCTTGTTTGTTTATAGAAAATCTAACAGATGTGAAGATTAGAAGAGTTGAGGGAGACTCAAGTGTGTATGAGCTGCGAGGTGTGTTTAAGAAATATGGGGAACGTGGAATTGTGATAAAGATTAGAAGAGTTGAGAGAGAGAGAGAGAGTTCGAAAAGTATGCCGAATGCTAAAGTTGCTAAAGTTCAGTATATTCTATATTTTTTATGTTATAAATAATTTTAAAAAAATTTTTTTTAACTTGACTTTTGATGACAATTTCGAGCTTTTTTAATGGTGATTTAATTTTGAAATGTATTTAGTCTATTTGAGTGGAATCACAGAGGAATCACACATGGATTGCTGGCTTCTTTGGAGTTTTGAAAAACGTTGAGGCAACTGCATAGTAACTGATGCGGATTATTTGAAGAATATAAAATTTAAGTATTTTAGTATTTTTAATAAATAAATAATAAATATAAATAATAAAATGTTATGATTCATGTAGGCATAAGCCCAGCTCTTTATGATTTGTGTATCTAAGAAATGATGAAGGAAAATTTACAACTGGTTAAGGCTTCATCTCTTGGCTAAATGACTACCTCTTAGGCCACATCTCAACTAACACTCCGAAGCTCTATATTCTAGCTACAGATCACAGGCAACTGATAACAATTATACTCTCAATGGTCTCTCTCTCTCTTCTTCTTCTTACCACCTCCATTTCATTACTCCCATTTATATCCTTCCCAGCTCCTGCGCTCTCTCTCTCTCTCTCTCTGCTTTTATCTCCGCATCAACTGCGTGCACGCCCCAAGCAAAACAAATATAATTTCCCAAAGTAAATATGAAATTATGATTGCCCATCAGGCTTCTGGTTTCGATTTCACAGCCGCAAAAAACAGATGGATAAAAGAAACAAAAACCCGGCACACTTTCAATCAGGCAAATAAATCAATCAGCGCAAATTAAGCGTTGCTTTCGTTATCAACGTGCCCGGCTGGCCGACTAACCCGATAATAAACCTTTCTCCACCCTTTGCCCAGCCAACGAAACGGAAAAAAGCAGCGCAAAAAAAGGTAAAAAGGGTTACAAAAAAAGGCAACATTAAGTATATAAAGCCAGTTCTTGTTTTTTCAGGTATCACAAAATTAATTAAAGACGCGCTGAATGCATAAAAAAAATACAACAACAAAAAAAGAGAAACAAAAGTGAAAGTTCAATGGGATGCGATTCGTATGAAAATAAAGCAATTCCAATGAGAGGCCCGAAATTTTGGCGTGAAAAACATGACGAAAATGCGTGAAAATCGCAAGCATTGACTGATGCAAAGGCTTAGCTACGCTTCAGTTGGGCGAGTCTAGGACTAGGGGTTGCATCTGTAGCATCTAGGCAGCTGGTAATATGTGTTGCCTAAACTCTGCTTGCATTATAAAGCGATTACGCTGTCTGCGCTAATGTGAAAGGAAAGAAGCTGTGGAAAGTGACCAACGCTGGGCCACAAAATTGCAAATCCTGTTTGCTCTGGCATGTCAAAAACATTCCGCCCGCTCACACGCCCCCAGTAGCAGCAGCAGCCAGACAAAGGGCATGCAATTAGGGCGCAGGCGAGGGAGGGCCAGGCAGGTCCTGGCCTGGCTCGCTGATTGCAGACCTATTGTGTGTGTTTGGAGTATAGGGATAGCTTCTCATTTTAATCCTGACCCATTGTGTGCACTAATTTTGTTGTTTGTATGCATTTATGAATCAATAGAGCTGCGACAGCGAGCTGCCGTTGCATTGGCAACTGGGGAATTGTGCGCGAGTTCGTAATGAAGTTGTCAGCGCCGCCTGCGATCATTTAAATATTTCAGCAAATCGCCAATCGCTGGCGTAATTTAAGCCCAAATTGACCCAAAAAACACGCACATAGAGCGAACCATGTGAACAGAACCCAGACCCAGAGACCCAAGACTAAGTCAAGTCAAGTCGAGTCGAGTCAAGCCCAATCGAGTCGAGTCGAGTTGAGTGAAGCCAAGTGCGAGCCAGTCAAGTCGCAAGCCATGCACTTTATCTATTGGAACTATGCATGGCAAGTTGCATAAATAATCCGCCTAGCACTTCAAATTGATAAAGACAATTTACAATTTACAATATGCATGGGCGCCTGCCAGCCCAAGACCCCAAAAACAATTTCAATTTAACAACGCAAACAACGGCAGCAACAACAACTGCAACAGACATCAATAATCGGCTGGTGTGGCAACAAGGGAACTCATGGGGCACCAAACCCGACAACAACAACACCAACAACAGCCCAAACAAATCAAATTGGAGTCATTTACCCGTCGACACTCGCAGCAGATGCGAAGCTTTGGAGCGTGGCAGCCATAGGCAGACAGACAGACAGACAGAGAGAGAAAGGGAGAGAGAGACAGAGAGAGGGAGAGGGCAACAGCTGTGGGCCGAGTCTTGTGGCATTGGCATCTGCTTTAAGCACAAGAAAGCTGCAACTAATTCGTTGCGCCGCTAGTTAAATGCGCTTTGAAAAATATAATAACTACAAATTTCCCATGATTTTCACGCATATACATAACATCTTCTTCTCGCTGGCAGAGGCTAACAGCTTCATGTCAGAGGTCACTTGAGTTACAATGAAGTTAAATTGCTTTACTGTAATTGTTTTGTTTTTTAAGTTTTTGAATATATATATAAATAAATATAAATTAATATGAAAAATAATTTTTAAAAATATGAAAAATATATTAAAAATGTATATAAATAGGCATACATGAATAAATATTTATCAGCATAAATAAAATTTATGAAAAATTAAATTTCTTCAATCTTCAAAAAGCTTCATCGGCATTTCATATACCTAAAATTATATATTTATGCAGACTTTGAATATCAGTCTGATGAGCTCAATTTTATCTTTTTTAATCTTTACTCAATCTGTGTTTTATCTTCAATCTACTATCTTTCATATCTTATTTTATCTACTCTCGACCCGCCTCTCTCTCCAACACTTTTCAGCCTGTCACACCCAGCCATTTATTCGCCATACCCGTTCAGTTTTATTGCAATTATTCCCTGGCAGAACTCCGAGTTTGATTACGCTGCATGCAAAATGTGTTCGCCTTGTTCAAATTTGCACTCTGCGAATTGTGAATCGACCCACATACGACGCTGTGAATGCTGAAGCTGCTGAAGTGAAAATTGCTTAGCTCAGAGTCTGTTTCTCTCTCTCTCTCTCTCTCTCTCTCTCTATCGACTTCGACTTCGTCTTGGTCTTGGGCAATCAATCAATTCAAGTGGCACAGGCCTCCAAGCGGCGCATATTGGGAAAATTATGAAATTCTGTGAGGCGGACATCCTGCAGTGAAAACGACGAACCAGTTGTGCAGAGAAGGTAGTCATTGCCAATTATGTCATGCTGGCACACACACACACACACACAGAGACACTCATAGACACAACAACGACACGCGTCGAGCTGTAATCAAAACTGGTTACCTTGACATTGCCCCTTGCAACGGCTGCAAATCGCAATTATGCCTCAGCTCCATGCGCTGACCGACTGACTGACTGACTGACTGACTGCCTGGCTGGCTGGCTGACTGATTGCCTGACTAAGAGTTTGCCTAAGTCTGGTTACTTCAATTGGGTCAGGGGGGCCATCTAATGGCGACATTAAATTGGATTAACACATTGCCAATGCATGGGGACGCCACCTAGCGGCCGGTAGCAGCAACAAGAGCAACAACTAGCAATTTGCTGTAATTAAATCCCGAGTCGGACTCAACTGCCGTCCAGGTCTTGCCTTGCACTTAAATGGCGCATTTAATGGTGTAATATCATTTGTGCGCATTGCGCTTTTAATTTCTATTTATGTCTCTTTGGCAATTTCTCTTAATTGCAACAGCCGTCGCAGCAGCAGCTACTTCAGCTACTTCAGCAATGCCAACTGTAACAGACTTGGACTCCGAGTGCAACTGCCACTGACTCACTGCGTGCCACACAGAATGTGCCGCCAGAGGTGGACGTGACAACGGTTTGATAAACTGCATTCAAGTCGACCCACAGCTGACGCCTTTATCAATTTTAGTGCTCGTTTAGGCAATTGAAATAGGAGAGTATATTCGCTTTTGTGCTGTCTGTTCTAGACTTTTAAATTTGAATTATATATATGGGATAGATTGAGTTCGATATTTGATTTTATTGACAGTCACTGGAGCTGTGATGGGGAGCTGAATTCTGATACCCTTCCCCATCAATTCCTCCATCTCGTCCAGAGTATCATGCAGTCAGTGCCCAGTGCGACAGCAACGTTCCCACTTGTTGTTTTTTCAGTGCCCACCAAAGTGTCAAATGTGCTCATGATTAATGCTCTCAGAACTCTAAATTCCAAATTCTGAATACTGAATTCTCAATTGCTGAATTCAGAATTGAGAATTGTGATTTCTCAGTTGGCCAGTGGAGGGCGACGGGCAGCCGGTTCAAGAAGTTAACAAATTCAATTTTCTACTTTATCAATGTGCAGTCGAAATATGAAAGGGAACATGTGCGCGTTTATCTGCGGCGTGCGTTTAGTTTGTTTTAAGTTCAAATAAACTAATTTATCATGCCATTAGATAGTCCATGCCAGCCTTGAAGTCACTTGAAGCCGGGCCAAGCAAATGCGTAAATAAATAATTGGCCAAAACAGACACAAAGGGGCGACCCATGCGAAAGCCTTGACTTGCAGCTACTATAGAATGCATAAACACGAAAACTGATTAGAGGCCCACAAAACAGAACAAATGGTTGAGACTTAAAAGCACAAGGCGGACTTGAGGGGGAAGGGGAGTTTTCTTTTTTGGGCTTAGATAACATAGGCTAGACAAGCCTTTGAGCCATGGGTCAACAGAGGTAAATTTACGAAAGAAATGGGGTTAGGGTTGGAGCTTTTTGAAGGCTGATTTCTGGGGAGTGAGAGCAAGGCCTATGCACAAATTAAATTTACAGCAAGACAAAAAGTATAGTTATAGTAAAGCTAAACGGAATTTTCAAAAGAAATAATTATAGTAGTTTTTTAGATATTAAATTCTGAACATTTCAAGAGGTTCTTGGCTAACAGCTCCTGATTTGCTTGTAATCTGTAGAACGTTTACAAGACTAATCAATAAGGATTATTAATTGGCAAGTTCATAACAAGTTCCTAAATAAGGTTTATTAAACATTTTTATTTACTTTGTCTCAGATATTTTACAACTTGAGCTGAACTCTTCTTTGATGTTAAGAAGAGCAACATTTCGTTTAACTTAAATTTACTTAACTTTTTAAAAGCAAGGCACCAAAATAATAATGAAAGTTGAGTGCTTAGAGCTTAAGCCTCGCTAATTGAGTTTCGGCAAACAGGTAATCATCTGACAACAAGTATGACAGCAGTTAAAGGAAGTTTGACTATCTGCTTTCAATTTGAATAAAAATGAAGCCAATGAATATCATTCGATAATGGAATATGATTGAAATATATATTCAAAAGATTTAGTTAACATATAAAATCATATAAGCAAACTCAAGACTTATTGAAAGCTGATATTAAAGTAAATTTTTATAATTAAAATATAATTCCATATTTTTTAGCAACAAACTAGTCAAGGAACAACAAATTAGCAAAATCGCAACTATTAATTATATTTTAATAATTAATTAAAATTATATTCAAATTGCAGCTAAATACATGAGCCCCAGAAAACCAACTTATTTCTACTATATAAATAGAATTTGCTTAAAGGTCATCCACTACCTTCTACTCTCCCATTATTAGGTCAATATTAAGAAGTTCGCTGCTTCCACTTGATGCTAGTTTTAGCCGCCCTTTAGCAAAACAAAACCACTTGGCTAATTGTCTAAGAAGACAATGGACCATCATCAGCATCGACAGAGCCATCAGCCAAATGAGATGAAATGAAATTTCCCACTCGAATAGAGCCAAGCACACTTGACATTTGGGCATTAGCATTTACATAAATCATATTGGCGGCGGGAATTTAAAAAGCCAAAGCTTAAACTTAAACCAAACACGATATAGCCAATGCGATTTTATTCGCTGTTTTTTCTGCTGCTGCTGCTGCTGCTGACGATGATGGCGATGATGACGATGATGACGATGACGGCATTTCCATCTGGCGACTTCAAATGTTATACACAAAGCTGAGTTTCGTATTACTTGGCAATTTGTTGCTGCTCCCAAGCCAAAAGGTCAGCTGCAGAGGGGATAGCAGCAAATATAAATAAATAAAAATTTAGCTACGTACAGGGAATACCCTGAAAAGATGACTGATGAGATGCAGACTAGAAATGGCTTAAGATCTGCAGATTTTCAAGAATCTTTTCATACTGTACAAAATCTCATTTATAGGCCAATACTTCCTATAGAGGCATGTATATCTATCACTTCAGCTTTTTTATTAAAACTATAATACCCTGTAGCCTCTGCTCTCCGGCAAGCAGAGTATATTTGAAAAGAGCAATCCACCAAGGAGTAGAGACGACAACAATAAACATAAATAAAGGCAACCAGAGAGACTCGTAGACGCCAAGGAAACTGGTTGCTCCTTGCGAGGACTTGACTTCCTGCCGGCTCGTTATTGACTTTAGATTCGCGCTCACCTGCCCCCGCCCCCTCCTCCCGCCTGTGTCGTGTTGCTCAATTCATGACAGCAGCTGTCAGGGCAGCGGCGCAGGGAGGCATTAGGTGCGGCCCCTGCGGCCAGCGACTGCAGCAATCAAACTGAACACAATATGGCGAATTATGGCGCTTCCTCTTGACCTTTAGCGCTTGCCAGCAGCCTGGGCCCCTCCTCGAGCTGCGCAGGTTATGCAATTACGCGTCACATTCACATTCTCAATCGATGTGGAGCCAGGAGCTATTGCTGCTGCTGAGTCAGCCTTTCGCTGCCATCGTCGCACTCATAAGTGCGTGATAAGCATTTTGATTTATGCCATTGAGGAAGTAACACACACACACACGCACACACACACACTGTTGCTCTTTAGAAAGATAAATAGATACAGTCTGTTACAAGTAATCCTTAATTGAACGTTGCAAGCAAACTAATTTTATGGCATATTAGCAGACCATTAATTATCATAGCGTTATAAATTTTAATGCCGATTAATTGCTGCCAAAACACAGGCAACAACAACAGCAACAAGCGCTTGTAACACACATGAAAGTAGCTGCTGCTGCTGCTGTTGTTAATGTTGCTGCTGCTGCGGCTGTGATTGCTTTAATTCATTTTAAAGTTGCCAAAAAACCAAACCACTCTCCAAAGCAGAGCAATGCGTGCCACTATGCCAAAATGTCTTCCTGTTGTGCGTGGGTCGACTTCAACGTTCATGTTGCTGCCGTTGCTGCCGCTGCTGTTGCTGCTGTTGCTGTTGCTGATGCTGATGCGGATGGCGCTGGCAATGTTGTAAATGGCAGCGTCATCAAATTGCCCGCACGCGTCATAAAATCGAGAGAAAAAAAAATTGTAAACAAAATCAAAGCGTTTTGAAAAGATTCGGTCTAGGCCGAAACTGGACTTAGCTACAAAACTAAATTTAAAGAAATATGTTAGAGAATTTGGGAATATATATATTACAGGTAAGTACATAGATATATAAAAATATATAATTTTTAAACAAATATTATATCAATTTTTTAGTGCTCAATCCGTCTTCGTTTTTAACCCAATTAGAAGCTCTTTAACAATTAAAAAAAATATATTTTTAAGACTTTAAGTCAATCTAAGCTGGCCGTAGCTCATTATGGCTAGAATAAATTGAAATTATTAAAAACACATTAATAACTTAAGTTGCGCACAAGGCGACGAAATGATCTTTGACTTTGCTAACAAATATTTTCATTATCTTCTTAAGATTCTTAAGCAGCCTTGGCTTGGACTTAAACTTCGTCTGGCTCAAAGTTGTTTGCAAAATTAAATACATTTTATTTTTGACAATATTTTTAGTCAATTTAAAAAAATTATATAATGTAATAAAATATATTGTTAAAATAAAAATAAACTTTATGTAATATTTACTATAATAATTAAACAAAACTAAAAAATTGTAAGAGCTTTAGGCCAGACAAAAAATAGAATTAGAGATAAAATAAAACAGTAAAAATGAAATGTCAAATATTTTTATTTAATCCTTAAAAACAATTTTCAAAAATATTTATTACAATTCTTTTTAGCTTGTACTTATACTATTTAAAGCTCTCTTCGCATTATTTTCGCTTGAATTTATTGCCACTCCAATCTTCAGCATATATTATGTATTTTTATATATTTTTCAAAATATTTAATACATATTTTGTCCGCCTATCCACAGGCAAAATCCATATGCCTCGCCGCTTGTCTCGCAGGTAGCGCATTCTTAAGTCCAAATTATAAACGCATAACTCTTTTGCTCTTTCTCTCTCTCTTTCCTTTTGGCAACGAAAAGCCGAAAAGTTATTTATGTTATTTTGATTGCACTTAGTGAGTGTATTAATTTGATTATAATGGTTATATATGCGGCATAAATAAGCATTTTTTTATTCGCTTTTGCATTTGAATCGAATATTTATGAGGAGTCGCAGAGAAGACTCTCCGGGAGCAGCCGGCGACATTTGTGGCCCATAAACGTCGCGCAAAAGTGTCTCCACACATTTCGGGTAATTTGACAATTTATTGGACACCCAAAATAGGTAACGCTAAATGCTCCCAGGTACTCTTCCGCCACAGCAACCACAGCCCACACACACACACATCAGCAACAACATCAGCAACTCTTGCTCCAATAAGCATATTCGAGTTTTGTTGTTGAGCAAATTAAAGTGAAATGTGTTTTATTTTTATTTTTTGGGACTCGATCCCACATCTGTGCTCGATCTGTTTGCTCTGCTTTATGTAATGAATAGCCGTAACAACAGTTTTTGAGTAGCGTCTTTTGTTTTCTGCCTTGGCCAGCTAGTTAATTAAGTCTTTTAAATTTGTTTTATTTGCTTTGGCGGCAGCTTGAGAGCCAAGCCGAAACGGATTTCAGTTCGGATATCATTAAAAGCAAAAAACAGAGAAAAAAGTGTGCCCATAATTAAGTTTAATCTTGGCTTAAGACAGATAATGGGTTAAGTCAATACATTGTTTCTGGCATTAACACATTAGTTTATTAAGCAAATATATTGCTAAAAGCTCTTGCTAATCACACATGAGTACAATCCATCTCATCTCTATATATAAATATGCCTACTCATCTTGCATAGAGCTTGTCTGGCTCCGGCCTAATTAAGCATAACTGCAAAAAATTCGCATTGGCAGCTGCTCACTTACCCCCTGCCGGGGTCACGGCCACGCCCCATAGTAAAATGCTAAAATTATGATTGCGCAAATTATGACAGCTCAAATATTGCCTCAGCGAAATCTATTTATTAGCCGAACCCAAAAAAAAAAAAAAACGAAAGAAATGAAGAACATAACAAAACAAATCTATAATTTCTGCTCCAGGAAAACGCGGGTCTAGCTCGGGCGAGAGTTTTCCCATTGTGCCATGCAAATTTATGACAAAACATTTGAATGCCGCCTCGCGGCCGTGCAGAAAGGTAAACAATGGATATATAGTGCAATGGGAGCAATGGGCTGACACGTTCCATAATAATTTAATTATGATTTTGAAAGCGTGCAAAATTCGGAATTTCGGCATATTGAAAAGCTGCACAAACTGAAGATGGAACAAGGAAGGGGTTTGGCCTAGGTTCCATTGCTAGGGGTAGCTACCCTTAACCACGCTTGTGTGTAAATTAACGGTTCATATGGCTGACAGTTCGTGGCAGGCCTGTCGGCCAACTGTCTGACAACGGCTCATATCGCATGGCTCGATGCCCCGATCCATATCGCACCCACGCGATAATGTCAATCAAAAAACTGTTCGGCTCGGAGAAAATTGTTCAATTAACATTGGCCGACAATGACACGGCGACCCACGAAGATTCCCCAGGGCCGATAAGCCGCAAGCCCTGTCCTGTCCGACATTGGGATAGGTTTATGTGCATCTCGCTAACCGATTCGCCTGGTCTGGTCTCTCTACTCTACCCTGCTCTCAATGAGTGACGTGTGACCAGCGGTCAGCGGACGTCAACAGCCGCTGGGCGGGCTTCGACTTCGACCGGGGGAAATTGAATTAAAACAAAAGGTTACCTTTGGGCAGGGATTGTGAAGTGGTCGTCAGTTGCGTGTGGACTTAATAGGATTTACGTGCTAAGCGTAATTAGTGAAAATAACTAGTTCCAGTCCCAGTCCCAGTCCCAGTCCCAGTCTGGGTACAGTTGCCAATCGAACAGCTCGAGGGCCTCTCACAGCTCAATAGCATTTGGCTGTTATCGTTATCGAATGCACTCTCCACGCGCACTCATAATGCCCTCGTGTTTACACATTCAAGTGGTTTTTGCATAATTTGCATTTTTAATGAGCTCGCACATTAGATTTTTCCACTTTTGTTATCAGCTAGAAAAACAAATAAAAATTAAGTGAAAAAATTTATAGAAAATTGTATCGTTTTTTTGTTGATTTTTTTTTTTTTGTCGAATGCAGCGCATTGATTAGCTAAGCAAAACGGTAAAACAACAACCCCTCAACGGGACAGCCGAAAGGGTTGGCAAAGGGTTACGAACGTTTTTGGGCAGCTGAGCATTCGCTGGAATCCATTCATCATTTGCATAGAAGGGGAGTGAGAGATGCAGGCTGCCTGACAATTCCATAACATTCTCAACTCTAGTATTACCAACAACCTCTCTCACACACACACATACACACTTATGCATAAATCAACTACTCTAGCCAGTTACAGTTACATTGATGCAGCTGAAATTATGTGGCGCAAGCTTAGGCTTGAGTATTCCCAACTTGTGTTAGTTGCCTGAACTTTAAATGAGCTAATGCATTGTTTAACTAGTAGCTGTAGCTACGAAACTGTGAATTAAATACTTACTGCAGGCCAGGTATGGCAGTCGTAGACTAATTAGATCAGATTTGGCCCTAATTAAGGGCATTCCCTTGCTGAAATTTGCAATTTAAATGAGAGAAATAATTATAATTAAATAAATATGCATATATATAAAAAGTCGCAATGTCTGTTCTAGAATACTTATTTCTCTCTTTCTAAGAAGGAAATTTTCAAAATTTGGAATATTTCAATATGTTTTATAGTAGTATTTAAATATAAATAAATATTACTTATTTCTCTTGTAGATAAAAAAATTAAGATAATTAAAAAATTTATTTTAATATATTTTTTACATATTTATATTTAATAAAAATACAGAAACGATTCTTACTAGGTAATACTTCCCAGAAATCCGAAATATATCTATAAATCAGCCATTTCAGCCCATACATATTTAATATATCTATTAGCCATCTCGTTATACATAATATAAATTTCACATATATTGCATCTGCCCTCAAAATCTCAGCTATTCAACTGCTCTTGCCTAAGCTGTTTAACTAACTCTGAATTATTGTGCTCTGCGCCGCTTTAAATGCGTTTGCTGGACAAATTGGTTGGCCATTTGCCATTGTTGCCAATATATGCAAAACAAGGCACTCAGCTGAGTAAACACAATACAGCAGCTTAGCCATTGGTAAAGCCACAGAATGTGCCTGGACTAGGCAATCGATATGTGTTTGCTCTAGGAAATGCAGCAAATGGCACAGACAAAAGCCGCATTTATTAAGTTATGGACATGGATATGAGAGCGCAATATATATACATATGGCACAAGTGCTAGTTAGATGAGAAAATAAACAGGACTTGAAGAGGGAGAGGGAGAGGGAGAGGGAGTGGGAGTGGGAAGAGGAAGAAAATTGTGTAAGGAAATGATGTGATGCCAAAGGAAAGGTATTAAAAGATAAAGGACTTAGTAAATATATGTAAAGACATAAAAATATAAACAATTTTAAAAATAAATATATATAACATAAAAATATAAAAAATATATACATATATATGAAAATTAAAAGATATAAGAATATATAAACATAAAAGAGAATAAAAAAGACTTGATTAAGAGCAAAAACCTTTAAGAGCCATTGAGAATCTGTTCCATAACTATGTCGGACGCAATCACAAATTCTCAAATTGAAGTTATAGTAAAGTTGATATTAAAGCATTTCCAAGTTATATCTTGGCTTAGCTGTCATTCAAACATTTCCTTCCAGGCTGCCCTCCAACTACCATACCAACTAGTTCTTAGTTCAGACTCTAACACTCCACTCCAATCAAAAGCCCTTAACTAAAACTCTACCAGACCCTCCACTTCTTAGTTAAATCTCTGCCACTCAAGCCACTTTTATCGATCACAAATACCTGTCTGAAATGTCCGCAATGCATTTCAGTTAGAAATTCCATATCTTAAATGGGACAACTCAAGCTAATCTGAGCGAGTGCATTTCATAAAAACTTTTGCCCCCACAGCAACACATTTCCGATTTATAGCTTTGTCAGTTAGAATTCAATTTAATTTTCAATCACAAAACATTGTAGTTGCTGCCGTTGTTGTTTCAGCTGTTGCTGTTGTTGTTGTTGTTTCTGTTGAGGTTTCGTTTAGCTGCTAAGTAGCTGCACGCATAAAACTTCAAATTGAATGCGTTACGAACAACATGCAATCGGATTCTGAAGGAGAGCAGAGCTGAGCAGAGCAGCCACCTAGACATAGACAGCTACCCCAACCCCAGTGCTCCACCGCAGGCAAGGCAGGAAAACAAGAGTTCAGTTAACCAGAAGGCAACACGCAAGAGCTGCAACGGGCACAGCCCGAGGCGGACAAACAGAGCTGAGTTCCAGGGAGCAGAAAAATACAAAAAAATTATATATATATTGCCCACAGCTCAGGGTAACAGGATGACTCGCACCAGGACCAGGGCCAGGACAAGGCAAATAGAGAAATGTAGGTAAATATGTCGACACTTGGTCTGGGTCTGGGTCTGGGCTTGGGTTGAGCTGGGTCTCGGGGCGAGCTGTGGCTCGTGGCACGTGGATCGCTTGAATTTCTGATGCGTTTTCGATTTTACCACGCGCGGCTTTTACCGCTATGCGACCCACAACATTTTCCACTTTTCTATTTTCCTTTGTATTTATTGTTGCAGAAATTGCAACTTTGTTTACTTAACCAATGCCATTGTTGTTGTTGTCGTTGTTGCTGTTGTACGCAGTATTTATTTTCGATTACTTTTCAATTGCAGTTGCTCGCATTGTTTGGCTGCATTTGTTGTGAGTGGCGCAGTAGCTGAATTAGTCAAAACTGTTTTCATGTTCGACTATAAAAACAACAAAAATAATTCAGAACGGCAAAAAGGACGACGGGGCAGAAGGTAGTCACGAGTCCAAGGTGCTCAGCGCAGCATACAATAATAATTATAATTTTAATTTTTCTACTTTTTTTACTGTACTTTGCTGCTGTTTAGTATAATTGCAGTTGGTAGCTGAAAGGACAGCCGTGAACTCTGGATAGCAGCAAGTGAAAATTAAAATGTGTCGGCATTTTGAGCAGCGCCATGTAAACAAGAGCGCACAGTGGGTCAGAAGTGACACTAAGTGGGTGAAAAGAGGTTTGAACATTAAGTTTTGGGTAAAATTAAGGGGAGATTTATAAATTGGAATAGGGCAGCGAAAAGATGTCAGAGCCGATTGAGGGATTGATGAAGTGAGCTTAGAATTGGCTTAAGCATAGACTTAATTCAAGAATAAATTCGCATTGAACAGAGTTTAGTATAAAGAGTTTAGTAGCAGTAATGGACTAGAAGCTCATCTAGTTGAGTCATCGAAAGCCTCAACTCGATCAACTTCAACTACTTCACTTAGTTGCTTAGGAGATACTTATTTTGAGTGAGCCTTAAGCTCGAAATTATATGATTTCATATGACTTTTTTACACAACAGCTAAAAATTAAATCTAGTAAAAAGCTTAAATGGGCTTAAATATGAATTAAATTGCTTCAAGTAAAGCTTAGAATAAGCTAATCAAAAATAAATTTAATTTGAAGATAGCTAGGAAATACTTTGGAAAAATTATGTAAAATATGTATGTATAATTATAAGACTCGAAATTTCCATAGTTTCCCCTTTTTTAAAAAAGAACTCTCTACTTTCTCCCCTTCCGGAATAAAACCCGAAGAGATGGTCAAGTCAGCCCACATTATATTATGTATTTAAAATCGATTTCAATGCATTTAAGTTTTGTAGCAAGCCAAACTATCTCTCAGCTGTGCAGTTTATCAAATGGTTTACTTTTCGCTCTCAGACAATTCATAAAGGCGCAGAAAATTTATTTGTTGTTTTAAAAAAAACTCTGCCATAAACAGACATTTTCTTTTGTTTGTTGAGCTCTTTCCAACTAAACTGAGCTAAATAAATTAAATTAAATTTGTTGAGTAATGGGCTCTATATATTATGCCCACTGTGCGCTGCTTGATAAGTGACAGGCCAGCAGACACGGCGCACACACTAAAACACACACTGTGTGTGGCACGTCAACCTGCAGCTGGGTGTTGGCTGCTCGTTGGCCCTGGAATATGCGACACTTAAAGCGTCAGCGTCATCGCAGGCCACTGCAATCGCATTTAAGGACTAAAACGCTGGCGAGTCCTGACGTCGACGACGACGACGACTAACTTCGTGGTGCGACGGAACTGTCGCATTTCCGCATTGCAAATGACTCCGTTTCTTTGCCATCAGTGCGGGCGCGAGCTTAGCATTTTTGTAATTAAGATAAAAGCGACAAAGACAAACAGAGTAGAGCAGAGCAGCCGCACACGGCTGGGTGGTGCGAGGCCTAGACATATCTAAAGCATTTAAGTGTTTATGCAGAAGTCGTCAGTTTAGCCAGCACAAAGGAAGACCACACAGCAGGAACAGCAGCTGCAGCTGCAGCTGCAACTGAAATTATGTCTAAGCTTTGTTAAATTAAATAAAGAAAATGCTGAAAAAGGAACGAATTGCCTTCGTAGACATTACAGACGACTGCCAAGCTATTAGTTGAAGTTTTAAAGAGACTGTGAAATGTGTTCTATATACTTATACTAGAAGCAGTTCATTAGGTTTGGAAGGAATTGAGAGACTTAAATATATAGTTAGATTCTCTCCTCAATCAGAATTCCTCTTGTAGAGTCCCTTAGTCAGAATTTCATAGTCAGAAAGTATAGCTTATTGCTAAGTCGAATTACCCCATTGTCAAACATGCTAACAACTCCTTAGTGAGAAATCGAGTCGAGCTTTTTAGTCCGAAATACTTAATGAGAAATCCAAAATTAAAGCTGTTCAGAACTGCTTTGTCAGAAGCCTGAGTCGGATATCCTATAAATGTTTTAACAACGTTGAAAGTTAAAGCTTTCATCGGATTATCACAGCATCAAAACAACTCACAGAACATTGCCGACTGTGTAGCTAACAGTTGTTGTAGGATGATAAGAGTAGAGCTAGCCTTGAAAGGAGTAACATTGAAAGTAGAAACATAACAAGTTCTTCACGATTGCATAGATGAAAGCGAATGTTCTTTGAGGAAAGGATAGCCGAGAAGCATATACTTGAGACTTGAACAGTTTAAAGTAAGTTGAGTAGAGATAGGATTGTCTTAATACATACATATATGTGTGATGATATAATGTATATATAATGTATGCAGTATAGTTAACAACTGTCTGCTTAAAGTATTTTCCTTCTCTTCCAGCTAAGAATGGACAGAAACAGGAAAAACTTTAAACCACAAACTCCCTTTAGTAAGTTGTTAAAGTATCATAATTCCTAGTGAGCAACTCATCAAACTTATATCTAGATTTAAGCTCTTTTTTTATACTTTTTTAATACTTTTTGTATCTCTTTTGAATTGCTTAATGTAGCGTGCAAAATTGCATAGAGCAAACGTCAGCTTAGCATCAAAGGCAAGTTCGGGCCACAAAAAGTGAGCAGCCAAATGGACACGCCCCGTCGAGATGCAAAGCAAACCTCAGCCAGGCAAAACATGAGCTACAACAATAACTGATAACAACAACAACAACAATGTATGTGTTCAGCCTGGACAGCTGCACAATAAACACAACCCCCAATCTAAGGGCGCGACAAACCCGCCAATCCACCAAAACATCGAGAGGCATTACAAGCTCATCAACGTTTAGGATTCGTTTTTTTTTAGTTTTTTGATAGAGAGACTTTATTTGAATCTAGGCTGGACCAGCAGCCCTTCAATTGTCATTCAAATGTGAACCCGTTTCGCGTGCGTCGCCTGATATTTTGTGACATTTCCACATTAAAAACGTTTTTAAAAAAAATAAACATGAAGATTTGGGTGAGGGGATGCGGCGACAGCATCCGTGCTAAAATCTCTGCTCAAATTGAAACATTTTGACCCGAGCCCAACAAAATCTGAAGTGCCGCATTAGAGATTAAAGACCAAACACATGGCACTCCGATGCTGATCTTGATGATGATGACGATCGTATGTTGAGGCTCGAAATTGAGAGTTTTTTGTATATATTTGCTGTCATATTTTGACAGGCCAAAAAAAAAAAAAAAAGAGAAGAAGGAAAGTGGGCAAGGTTTAAGATAAGATCTGATTTTGGTCAAACTACAAGGGATAGCTATATATGCAGAGAGAGAGAGAGAGAGAGAGAGAGAGAGAGAGAGAGAGAGAGAGGAGGGAGTGTAAGAGTGAGCTCTGACTACTGTCTGGACAGGGATATTCCTTCATATTGCAGCCGTCAATTAACGGCAATTTATAGCCTCAAGGGCACCACGCTTCACGTTGTGCCCGAGTCTTTCAAAACGTAACAATTAACAATTGTTGTCGCTCCAACAACAACAACAACGACAATGCACACGAGCTGCGCCTGCGCAACAACAAACAACAAAATCAAACAAACATCAAAAAACGGAAATATTTCCGATGGCGCGAAATGGAGTGCGCTTTAATTTGCATAAATTACGCCAACAGCTACAGCATCTAAGCCAAAAGCATGCCTGAAAAGGATGCACGCTATGGCGGCGGAAAGGGTTGCCTGGCTGCCACCACTCGGCCTCGCCCTGTATGTGTGTGTGCGCCGCCGCCGCCCGCTCGACGGGCCCACTCTGCCGACTGTTCAGTGTTGAAGAGGCTGCACTTGAAAAAACAAGCAAAAAGTACAGTAGAGACTGAGACCTAACGAACTTGAAATGCACTTACCTTGGATGTGCATGTGAGGCCGAGGTGTAGCTTAGAGTCTATCTGCTAAAATTATGCGAGGTTGACTCTTCCACAACGTTTCCATTGAGTATATAAATTGTCTATGAGTATATCAATTAATGTACATTTTTATTTATTATTTTAATATTTATTTCAGTTGATGTATATTTTTATAATTTTTAAAAATTTTAATTTATAATTACTTTTATTTTTCATATGTAAAGAAATTATTTCATTTTCTATTATTTTATTTTATTTTATTTTATTATAGCTAAAGTAATTTTTTTTTCTTTATATTAAATATTGTTCAACTTAAATACTTTTTAAAAAAATTTTTAAAATTTTAATTATCACTAGATATATTTTATGTATATAAGAAATCATTTGAATGTAAGAGTGGCCTTAACTTGAGTTGTTCAAAGAGTTACTTTTAAGCATAAAATAAATATAAAAAGAATTCAAATATTATATTTACTTATTAAAATAAATATAAAGTTTTACTTTTTAAATTTTAGTAAACATTTTTCAACATTTTTAAAATATTTTAATTTAAAAATGATTTTTATTTTTCACATATAAAAATGAATCATTTGCCCCGGCAAACCTGTCTCTCTAGCTCAACTACCCTGCTGCTACCCTTCTAAGTCTGTTGCAATTGTACAGACACCCAGGCTGGCACTAGAGCACATGCATATGAGCCACTTGGAAGCATTCGACGTTTTTGTTTAAAGTAAAAAATAAAAAAGGATTTTTTGTAGCTGCTCAGTTGCTCGTCGAGTGGTTGATTGCATTTATAGGCTGGACGCGCGACCAACCGCTCGATGGTCCGCTCGGTGGCCTCGAGGCGGAAGCTGATGATGATGTCGAGGTGTGGCCGCTTAGTTCAGCCGTGAAAATGTAATGTACATGGCAATTCCATTTAATATCAGAGTAGACATCCATAAGAGTTACGCAAATAGCCAAAGGGCAGGGATTGAGGCGGACCAGCCCCGACCAGCAACGTCCAGACGAGGTCGAGCCGAGCGTCGCTGGTTTGGCAATCATTTAAAAACCCGCATAATTGTCAGGATTTGCACGCCATGCGTAGTGCCCCAGAAGGGTTGAGGTGGGCGTAGCGGGGCGAGGCGGCCGAACTGCAATGCGCAATTTGAGGTTAGGCAAAAGCGCGAAAATCGCAAAAACTCACCATTAAACTGAAATTAATCCGAAACGGGCTCTGAATGGTAATGAAATGGGAATTATGCAGGCCTAAAGGGAAATATATAAAATTAGATAAAAAATCAAATGCCTTATGTAGAGCAGATGGTGTTTATAGTAGTGGGCAAAAGTCAGTCAATAATTTCGAAACGATTTTTAAAAAATTGAAAATATTTATTTTTTAACTAAATATTAATAACAAATTATAAAGAAATTATTAACTTTGGATTTGACTATAGCTGTCTTTAATTTTTAATTTTTAAAATAATATTTATCGCATAAAATTCAAAATTAATTTGAAAACTATATTTAAAAATATAATTAAAATAATTTTTTTTATAAAAAAAACTTATATTTATGTAAACCAAAATTCATTAAAATAAATCTCATTTTAAATTTCATAAATTCTTTTTCGCCTTTTTACTCTCAAACCTCGAAAAACCTTTGAAAAGAATAAATTATTTATTACCAAAATTTAAGCGTAAACCCAATTTGCTCTTCTCTCTTCCTCTCTCTCTCTCTCTCTCTCTCTCTCTCTCTCTCTCTCTTTTCATCTGTTGTACACATTCTCATCCATTTTTTTCTCGCCTTGCCATAAACCACATCTGACAATTATCGGGTTTTAATTACGCCGTGAAGGCAGGCGATTGCCGGAGATTGGCGCGCTGCGCTTTATTGAGGCACCCCAGGTGACAAGCGCACTCGTCCGCTCGCTGAATGACAAAACCGCAAAAATTGTAAATTGTGAAAAGTAAAAAAAAGTAAGCCTGAAGAAATTGAAAGCGAGACAATCAACGAGCACCGCAGGATGCCAGTGCGAAATAAAAAACACGCACAGGATTACAAAAAATTAAAATGAAAATGTCAGCGAGCGGAAAATGTTGCCAGGGGAGAGCAGCACAGATAAGGACTATCGTAAAAAAAGAGAGTGAATAAAAAATAGGCAAAAATTAAACTAAAATTAATCGTTTGCACGTGCATTGAAATTGAAAATCAATCGAAGACCAAAATCGAGGCGAAAATGTCACCTGGAAGTGGAGCTAGACCTGAATCTGTTGCCAGACAATTTGACAGCGAAATTGATGATTCAAATTGCGGCTGATGTTGGTAAAAGTGCGCCAGAGACGACGAATTATTGTTAATGAACATTTAGATTATACACCATTATGATGATGATGCTGACGATAATCAGGTTGTTGCTGTCTGTGGACTGAGGACACTTGATATGTCTATCAAAGCAAATTATTGAAGCTTGTTGTGCGTGAGTGACTGAATAAGTGAGTGTGTGAGTGAGTGAGTGTGATGTGTGTGAGTGTGTGATATGTGTGTCTTCCACATAATTGCACAGCATGCGGCGCAGCGCACAAAAGAAAGTTTTTTATTCGACAGACAAAATTGAGCAAACGATTTCGTATTGAACAAATAAATAAGTTCGATTATGTCATGTAATGAAGACAATTTTAAATGGAGCAGCAGGAAGAAGTTGCGAGAGTGTAAATAACTAAAGAAAATTCATATTGGTAGAGAAGAAAAAGTAAATTTAATTTTACAGAGCAAAATATTCTTCAAATACTTTTCCAGGTGTCTGTCAAACCGAGTGTGGTCTGAACGTTGTTTGACAGCAGCTTTTTGATAGGCGAAGAGCAGATTTGTTCGATCACAAGTTTGTTCAGTTTACCAATACTACTGTGCAACACTGCTTATCAATACTTCATTGTAACATTGTTTTCCAACAGCGCTTAGCAGCATTACCTAGCAGCACTGCAACATAACACTGCCAACTAAGACTGTTTTCTAACACTGTCGACTAAGACTGTTAACCAACACTACTTAGTTAATGCTCATTAGTTATACAGCTTTAAAACTTCCCAGTACTAGCTCATAACACTGCCTACCAACACTATTTTTATCACTATTTACGAACACTGTAGCATTTTCACCAACACTGCAATGAACCTGTATCTGCCTGTCAAATATTTAGCATTGAGCTCAAGAAAATAATTTTTGAACTCAAACTTTTTTTGCAACTCTTAAACTGACCTAGAAATAAAATTTAACAAAAAACCTAAATCATATTTGACAAACAAATTAGCAAACACTTTCAAGTGCGGACAGCACGCCAGGCAGAGCGATTAACTTGCTGTTAAACGGCGACAGGCTGTCATCAAGCTTGAACTTGGCAAAAAAACAAATAAAACAAAGCAATTGAATAATGCATATTTAAGTGAGTGTCAAGCCAAGTAAAAGTAAGAGATATCCACATAATAAAATATAATTTGTTGCCGATTGGTTATTTATGGCCGAAAAGCAGGCCTCGAGCCAATCGGCTTAGCGCGATTTCAATAATTAAGAAGCTGATTCAAACAAATCAAATTTGACATCACATTTAAGTGTTTGTCAGGCTGAGAAATATTGAAGACAAATAAGATTAATATAAATCACGGGAAATTTGCATTTTTGACTTATTTGAATAATGTTTGAAAATGGATTTGAAATTTGTTGAATATTTGTCAGATTGATAAAGTGGATTTTAAAATATAAAAATATAGAAAATAAATAAAATATATATAAATCAAAGTATGTTTGAATTTTTAAGAGGTATAACTAGATTTTTTGATTTGTATTTATTGAATTTATATTTTTCTGGGCTTAAAAATAAATATTTGACACAAATATTTGACTTTGGGTCGGACTGAAAAATTAAACGAAAATTCTTTGTATATGGTAACAAGCTTTAGTTATTTTATTAACAAATTTTATAGCTTATGGAAAACTTTTTATATTATTTTCAAATACATAAATCCCTTCAAGTCACATAAAATATTGTAAAATATCCATAAAAACTCTGCCTCCTCCTCCTGCACACCAAGCCCTGCCCAGCCCAACAAACACTTGAGTTTTAGCCAAGCAAACAACATAAAAATTGTCAAACAACAAGCAAAGTCGCGCTGAGCCGCTGAACCACCCGACGCACGCACGCACCCGGCCCTTGTCCGTTGGGGGTCAACAGGGCTGCCCGTGCAGAGGTCACTCGATAAAAAGGGACGTAAAAAAAAAATATATATATATATATGAAAATCAGCGTAACATGGAACGATTTCTAGTTGGATGACTAAATGATGATATATGTAGGTATATGTATTTCTGTATATACATATATATATAAATAAATATCGTTAAAATAGACAGCTGGCTGGGACCTAATGCCATCTCGCTCGTTCACTCTTCTGCTGCTGCTGCTGCTGCTGCGCAGGCGCACAGCGTGTCATAAAAAAGCACTTGAGGCTAATTTCGCTTCGGCTTGTTCAGCATTTTGCCAATGGCCAATGGCAGATTTTTTAATTAAGCTAGCAACATGATTGTTAATAGGAACAACAACAACAACATCAGTTTGTCGCTTACTGTTGGCAAGCAATTTGTTGTGCATTGAATGAATAAGTGAGTGAGTGCCTGAGCGAGTGTTTGACTCAAAGAGTGAGCAAATGAATAACTGAACAAATGACAATTCACAGTTGTTGCTGCTGTTGTTGTTTCTGTTGTAGTTGTTGTTGTTGCTGCTGTTGTTTCTGGTGCGTCCAGTGCACACGCATATTGAATTTCCAGAGAACATGTTTTTTAATTTTCATGCCAGAATAATTTTGAATGGCGGAAAAACGGTTTGGACAGCGGGAAAAAAAACACAGAAAAGACAAACAAAATGCTACTGAGTGAAGTGAAGGGAAATGACTGACTAGTAGATGCCCTGTCAAGGCAAAGAAAAACGAAATTAAGACAGATAAGAGAGAAAGAAAAAAAGAGAGAGAGAGAGACATAGAGAATCATAGAAACAGAGTTACAAACAAACATTGAGATTAAGAGATAAAGAGACAGAGAACTAGAGAGACAAAAAAGCAAAACAAGTCGAAAATATAGTAAGAGTCAGAGATAGGTAGTCAAAGAGATAGAGCTATATAAAACCAGAGGGATCGGGAGACTGATACAGAACATATAACTTATGAGGCTGAGGCAGAGTTAAGGAACTTGAACAGAGAGAGAATACAGAGAGAGCGAGAGAGAGAGAGAGAGAGAGAGAGAGAGAGAGAGAGTGAGAGCAACATTTCTCTCATAACACCCTATATTCCCCATCTATCCACTGCGTACAGGGTATCACCGCATTGTTGTTGCTTTTTGTTATCGTTTTTGGTTTTTTCTTTTTTGCCACTGTGAAAATAGCCAATGGCCAGTGGAGCTCGGACCCCGGACAGCTAACAAGCTGTGGCATTGACCGTGCGGACCCCCCGTCCCCAATGGCACTTGAGGCACAGGTGAGCTAGCGAGCTGGTGAGCAGGTGAGCAGCAGCTGCTGCTGTCGTTGCTGCATTGCATTTGGGAACTTTTGTTGTTGATTTTTGAAAGGTTATTTGAAATTGGCTAAATGATTGGCAAAACAGCAGGAAAACGAAATTAATTGCTGCTATGCAGCGTTACAAGAGTTCACAGTGAATTAGCATTAAAGCGCCGTGACACAAACCATTGTGAATGGATTGAGTTTGAATGGAAGCTAGCGCTAGTCAGGGAAATGCAGGGTGATATGAGTTGAGTATGATATATAAAATGTGCATTGAAGGCTGATTGATGGTATTAGAATAGAATAAATAATTAATATTTTCAAATACTTTTTTCTAAATATTTTCAGCTGATATTTTAAAGTTAAGTTTAAATATGTTTGAGTCGTCAGCAATATACAGATTAATTTAAGTTGAATTGAATTTAATTAGAATTTATACTGAATTCAGTTCAAAGAAAATCAGAATAAAAAAATATATACATATATAGTTTTTAATTTATATATTATTTATTTAATTTGTTAAAGATATGGAAAACTAAAGAAATATATAATAAGTATTAACTTCATAATATATATACATAGTAAAATAGAGCTCAATTCAATAATGAAAATTTCTCTTAGACAACTAAACCTTATCTAATTCACAGCTGCTGAGCTACCTTAGCCTAGCCATAGGCCTATATCAGCACTCTTTCGATTCAACTGCCATAAATCTCAGATACTTTGATCTATTCGGTAACGCCCCTCCAGTGTCAACCCTTGTGGCATGCACCACAGGCGCAACCACTCAACCACTTGAAAAGCGAATGCAAAGGCAATAAATCCTCAAACAAAAAGAAAACGGAGAAATTTGTCACTTTCACCACGACAAAAAAAAGACCCGAAAAACAATTGATAAATGCCTCAAATTCTAGACAAAAAAACCAAAAAAAAAAAAAACAATATATATATGAAAATATATGGGCAGTGAGTTTTACGGTAAATTGCTTAAGCACAAAGGACGCAGGATAAAGGAGTAAAGGCAGCCGCTTAATCCTTTTTGTAAAAGCAACCCAATGCGATTGCCACTCAAAAGGTGAAAATTGTCGAATAACAAAATCAAAAATATATGTCCTTTGGCTGGCCAAAGGACCTACCGCCTGCTGCGCGCACGCGCTGACTTATTGGCAGCTGCGCAGTCGCCGTAGCCGTAGCCGTAGCCGTTGACCAGGCGCCGGCCTCCGGCCTGCGGTCGCCGGACGGACAAATTGAAATAGCAAAATCATTTCGAGCGACACGGAAAATTGCATTTAATTACGCGCGCAAACAAATGCGTTTAAAAATTTTCAAAATCCAACCGTGCTCAGTTCTTGGACCGAATTCACGCCTCGCTACACAAAAGCGCTGTAAATTATATATTGTTAGTAGCAGCTCGGCCAGCGGTCAGTTGGCGGGGTTGCAGGGGCGAGTGGCGTAATTGCAGCGCTCTGAGACAATTGCGCACAATCACACACAACAGGATATCGCTGCTAACCAAGCTGACCCTCTCCCTGCTGCCTCCCCCTTACTCAGCTTCAGCCTCTGCCTCTGCCTCTGTGTCTATCTCTAGCTCTAGCTCTAGTCATGTAATTTTATTAGTGCCGCGCTCATCGATTGTTTGCTTAGGATGCTGCTAGCGCTGTTATAGTCAAGGGCAATTGTTATTACGTACATGGCCAGTTACATGACAGCCCATAATAATAAATATTGTCAACTAAATTATGAAACAACCCCCAACCCCGAACCCCTAACTCGGGCATGACAGGCAGTCGTCGATGCAGCTCGACAATGGGATTTCTGCTTAAAGGCAAAGTGCATTTATGGCTAGCTATTCAAGTAACTCAGATTCGATTTGAGCTGGTGTTAGCATATAGTATATAGTTAACTGGAACTGAAGATATCTGGTCTTGTATGCAGATTGAACAAGGCATTTAAGGCATTTATTGTTTAGCCTATTATTTCAAATACTCAGATATAAAGGCATTCAACAAATTTAATGTCATTCTCAACGAAAATATTTTTTAAACTAATAATTTCTTAAATAATACAAACTCTTCTTTATGTTTGAATAAACGCATGTTCCCCTTTTTGAATTCAAATCATATTAACGGCTAGACTTTGCATACATCTGGCAGCATTAAACACTTTTGCTGCCAAAACCCCAATTGGAGTTGATTTAGGAAAAAACTAATAAAGCCGACAGTTTGGCATATTTAAGCGACGCAATAATATATTTTTATTTATATATTTAATCAAATTTACATATTAAATTAAATATAGGTTAAACCCTGTCAAACCGACAAGGTTACATTGCAAATAAAATAATTTCAAATTATATTTAAGCAAATTCCAACTGCTCTGAAGTTGTAGTGCTGCCACATCGTTAAAAAAGGTTCAATTGAAACATAAGGCTGCCACTACATCAGCTTGTGGCGATGAATATCAAATGCAAAACTATCGATATATCAATAGGTATTAACGATATATAATAATAATAATTTGATATATAATAATCACTTAAATATTATGACAAGTATATTAAGAACATTAATATATATAGCAAAATATTAATGTTCTTATTATACTATATATACTAGATAAATACTCAACATAACTATCGATAACACATCGCCTCAACTGTTACCCAAAAATACTTAATGTATCAAAAGTAACGGGTAAGTTCACCAACTCTCATCTCTAAAACGTAACTAAATTTTTGTAACAAATTTGGAAAGGAAATTCTAAACAAAAAATGGCCAGCAAACAGTTGTTTTCGCGTGCCAGCTCCCTTGGACGCTGCAGCCAGAGCAAGCTGATGCCACTGGCTAGCGTGCGCCTGTCAAGCTCACGCAGCGACATTGAGAAAGTCACACACACGGGCCAGGCAAGTGCCGCAGCGCTCAGCTGTTCCCTTCGCGATTACGCAAACAAAATTGTTATTAATTCTTTTATTTTGGCTTGATAATACTAGATCTTTGACAAGGATGACTATCGCAATGTGCGCTTCACAAACGCCAAGCGCTATGTGAACGAGAACTGGGGCATCAAGCTAATCGACGAGATTCCACCCAAAGAGTGCTCCGAGCGCGTTGTTTACTGCGACGGTGGCAATGGGCCATTGGGTCATCCCAAAGTTTACATTAATCTGGTAAGTGGAACGTACTTGGATACAATGTATGAGTCTTTAATAATCTTTGCCTATTCCAGGACAAGCCCGGCAATCACGTTTGCGGCTACTGCGGCTTGCGTTTCGTAAAGAAGGATCATCATCATTAAAGTCCATATCGGGATCTTAAAGAAAGTCCTTGTTACTAGTTGAATATATATAAATATAAATAAATATAAATCGAAACGACTTATAAATATCAAGCTAACGGAAATTGAACATATGTGTTTACTGAAATATTGGCAGAAATAAATGGAAATAGATGAGACAACTTTTTTGAGGACAAGTATAACAGACAGATAACAATTATCTAAGTGAGACCAATTGGAACTGAGTTTCTGCTAAGCTTACGGACAGATCAGACCACTTGCACTGTATACTTGCCATAGATTAGTAGAAAGATGTAGTTCTTATAATGAAATCTCTTAGTTTTAGAAAATATTTCCTATATCTAAGAAAATATATATAGGTAAATCTTTTCCCTTAGATTTATCTTTAAATCAATCTAAAAT
Organism: Drosophila paranaensis; assembly: GCA_035047545.1. Lineage (NCBI taxonomy): Eukaryota > Metazoa > Arthropoda > Insecta > Diptera > Drosophilidae > Drosophila > Drosophila paranaensis. The sequence continues at coordinate 118,451 of JAWNPL010000067.1, read as the reverse complement.
CTTATAGAGCATTGTAGTATTTTCTAATATAATATATGAGAATATTATTTAATTAAAGCGATTAGTATAGGCAAGGTCCTTGAATTAGGAATTAGCAGAAGCAGAGCTACATCAATATAGCGAGAGTTCTATCTACATCTGTCAATGTATCATAAATATAAACATCTTAGACAAACTTGAACTTGATGCTGGTTCTTTGATAAATTCTTTGGAACAGCTAAAAATCGAAATTAGTAGAAATATCTCACTATAATTTCTCTTTAACTAAGTTGTCTTCCCAGTGAGCTAATCCATCTCCGACCTAACCAAGATTTGATTTTAAAGTTTCTCTGTCTCCATAACTTCGAGAACTTTTCAGATCATATGCATATAAGATACATACAAAATTTAATTTAATAAAATTTCCATTGTTATAGTTGGAACTGCTGAAATATTATTTTATTGAGGCGCAGACCTTATAAAACCAGGCGCAATTATAGAAACAAAGCAAAACAGCTGTCATATATAGTATTCATAGAAGCAAACCAACAGACATGCACATTCACAGATATATGAATATATATCGCATATGGAATGAAACGATCCTTAGTTCTTGTTTTTTTTTTTTTTTGTTGCATTTGTTTTTATTGCACAACACTTGCTTCACTTGCGTTTTGCTCGAATGATATCTAATACAATGTTAAATGAATGCGCTCTAGCATTACGGTCTATTTGCAGTATGAATTAATAACTAAAATGTATAAATATACATATGTATATATCTGATATATAGAGAGATATAAATATGTATGCAAAACAATAATTATCAGAAGAGAAAAATTAGGGAAATTATATAAACGTATAAGTATATAAGAACTGATTCGTTCATACCATAATATATATGGGGAGTGCAAATATATATATATATATATATATATATATATATATATATATATATATATATATATATATATATATATATATATATATATATATATATATATATAAAAATATATATAAAGTATATCAAAAACAAAATCAATTGTATATATATATAGATCATATGCTTGTGTACGATAATTGTTTTTCCGTACGCCTTTGTTGTTGTTTTCTGTTGCCTTTCTTTTCTTTTGCTTTTCTTTTTTTTTACTACGGGCACTTTAGATGCTGCACGCTCCATTGAGACACAGATAGTACCACGAAGAGAATACAAATGTAAAAAAAAATAAATCGAGCTGGCCACACGGGCCATGGCCGCCACGCGCCGAGCCGAGCCAAGCCGAGCTGCGCTTTGGCGGCCCCAAACTGAAAAGAATCGTGTTCACACAGCTGCGGCAACGCGGCCTGCGGGACAGGACGCGATGCCTCACCCAGCGCCCAGCGCCCAGGAGCGCAGTGTGCTCTGGAACTGAAGGTGTCAGGTGTCTGTGTCACAGGCAAGGCGGCGAGCTATGCTGTCGCCGCACTCGCACTCAAATAATCATCAATGGTCAATAATCGTCGTCATCTGCTGTCTCAATTGCGTCTCATCTAAAACACCAACAAACACTTAAGAGAATGTAAACTAAAATGTAATAGGTTCTAATTTGGGTGTTGTGTGGGACTATGTTGCCGACGAATCGCTTTAGCTTAACTTCATACTGTTGTTGTTGTTGTTGTTGCTGCTGCTGCTGCTGGCGTTGGCGTAGCAGCCGCAATGTTCGCTTATCTTGATTGGGGCAATAGTTGTTCACCACTGGTCACCAGAGGTTCCGTGGCATGGCGTAGCCTTCTTTTGTCACAAACACGTTGCGACTCACGTACGCCTTGATGTCGTCGCCGGCTGCTGGGCCAACGTTGCCGGCTGCGGTGCCGCCCTCACGCTTGACGGTCGTCTCCTTGCGTCCATCGATCATGCGAGTGACCGTCGTGGTCTTCTGACCAGTGGAGTCCTGGGTCACCTTGGTGGTCTCGTAGCTGCCGTCGGGCTTGCGCACCGTCTTGGTCATGACGCTCTGGCTGAACATCTTGGGGCCCTGGTAGGTGCCGTCGAAGACGCCGCCAAACGGCGTCATGGGCGTCATAATGTTCGGCTTGGCGTTCGGCGGCGGACGCGACGGCAGCAGCACGGCCGGCTTCATCTCGCCATCGGCATTGAGAGTGCCGTGTATACGGCCCATGATGAGCTCCTCGTCGGTCAGCTTGAGACGTGGCGCGGCCCGGCGCAAACCACGCTGATTGGAGGGCAAAATGTTGTCCTGCCCCTCCTCCGGATTCAGGCGCTGGATCAGCGAGTACAACTGATCCGGATAGATTCTGCAAGGAGCCAAAGAGAATGTCAGTAAGTGAGGCAGACTAGATATCCCACACCTACTCTCCATCCAAATCGGTATCCAAGGAGTTGTTTTTCTTCTGGAACTCCTTGAGTATCTTGCTCTCGAAGCCCGGCTTCAGGAAATCCTCGCGCAAATTGCGCTCCAGCCCTGCCTCTGAGGGGGAGGATGAAATTTGAGAGTGCGATTCAAGGATTCATTGGGCAAACTCACCCTCATTGTCCTGCACGGACTCGAGCAGGCGCTGCAGCTGGCGCTCGAAGTGCTTCTGCATCTCCAATGGGCTCGTGAAGACCTGAAAGGCGAACTTGCGATCGTCGTCGAAGAGTTCGTCGTCCGTCTCGGCCTCCTCGAACCATTGCGGCTTGCGAAACTCGTCCTTGTTGGAGGCGGATGCGGAAGCGCTGCAAAAGCGTAGGCGGCGTTAATGAAAAGCTGCATACACGCACGCACACACACACACACATATATATAAAGAGTTATGACACACAAACACAGACAGGCACACATAATGCATTAAGCAACCCCGGCAAAGCCCGCAGGAAGTTCACTTCAATACGCAGCCTCCGCACAACACACACACACACACATACATATGCATGCAGGGCCTGCGCCTGTGTGGTATCCTGGTAAAAAGTGTATCTACCATAGCAGGTGCCTGGTTTATCGATCCATTGAGAAAAGCCGCAATCGAAGCTAAATCAAATGAAAACAGAAGAAACTCACTCCGACTCCTGCTGCTGCTCGAATTCCGATTGGAACATTTTCTTCAGTATGTCCATTTCGTTGTTGTTTTGGCTGTTTTCAGTAAGCTACCAGGAAATGCTTCAGGCTTTATCCTTTTGCCGTCGCGAAGTCAGCAACGCAAATGTTATAAATTTGTTTGTGGAGAGAAAGAAAAAACTAAAAGAACCAAAATGACGCAAATAACAATTGCCTTAGCAAACTTGTTAATTGTATGTGTGTGTGTGTGTATTTTTGTTGCTGTTTTTTAATAGTTTTTGTAGTTTTTTCTTTCGATATTTGAGTTGTGTCCACAAAACTTTTTCAAGTATCTCCTAAACACCACCACGACGAACAGAAATTGCTCGATTAGCGAACAGCTGAGCGGCGCAGCAGTAGCGGTGAGTGTTTCGTTTCAGCTGTGGTCAACGCGCACACGCGGAATGGAAGCGAAACACTCAGTGCCGCACTGTGTACATACTGGAATCAGAACATGGCGCGCTGATTTGAAAATTGTCTGCCAGAAATTTAGTTTAAACTTCAAAAATCAGGTACGACTTGGTTATAATAATTTATTAAACTTTTTGCTCTAAATCTAACTAGTTTCTTTTTAATACTTAGAAATTGTGATACAAGAGGCATAGAAACACTGACAAATTCTACTCTTTATATATATATATATATATATATATATATAGAGAGAGAGATTTCGCCTCTCTAAACGCGGTCAATTTGAAAGATTTTCTGTTTGAGCTGGGTCTGTACGGGTTTGTTAGTTGGTATTTGATTCACTGGCTCCGTTTGAGCCGCAAATACAAACTGCGAGATCGTCGATTCGTATTGATTTGTACAATTATCGAGTTGCTGTTGCCTCTCCCCTCCCTGGCAGGATTATTTCATGATTCTTCGTCCTGGCTTTCCTTGCGTTTGCTTTGTTTTTGTTTTTTTGGTACTAGTCTGGGTGCCCCTCTTACGCTTAAGCCTAAACTATGTTAAGGTAACTTAATGTTTATAGCGCGTTCTCCTTGTCGCCGCCGGTGGAGCAGCGCTTCCCCTTCTGGATCTTCATCATTTTGTTCTCGTCGGCGCATTTGGTGGTGATGGCGTTGCGCACCTCCTTCTCGCTGGCATTCGACTTGCGGGTGACGGCGAAGATAATGTCCTGAATCTTGAGCGGGTCGAGCATCTGCTTGAGCGGCTTCTGCTGATCCTTAAACGCCGGCGACGGCTTCCCGGTCATCGAATGCGTGGCTAGGATCTCGCGGTCGAAGATCGCCACCAGCAGCTTGCGGGTGGCCAGCGAGGAGGCGGCCCAGTTGATGTTCTCAAAGACGCTGGCCGGCACACAGGTGTTGTTCGGCCCGATGGAGACCATCACGTTGTCCGACTTCTGCTGCAGACCCTTAAACTCCGGCTTCCAGTCGACGTTGCTGTTGCCATTGCTGTTCCCATGGCTCTTGCGCGGCGGCAGCTTATATTGCAAATTGTGGAGCTGCTGCTGCTGGAGGGGCTGAGGCTGGGACTGTGGTGCCGCCATGTCCTGCAACTCCAGCTTGCGGCGCTTGATCAGCTGCATCGGCGTCGACGACTCGCGCTTGATCTGATGGTGCTGCTCATCGTTGCCCATGCAAATCTCGAGGCGATCCGAGTCCGCGGAGGTGCTCAGGCTGTTCAGGCTCTCGGCGGCCAGGCGTATCTCGATGGCATCCGCATCGTTGCAGTCGGCGCCTGCGGCCGATATGATCTTGTAGTCGATCACCTCGCTGCGCTGGGGCTGGGCCGGGCTGGGCGCGCATATGACCGAGCTGGGCGGCGTCAGGATCTGTGGCTGGTGTGTGGGCGGCGAGTCGGCCGAGCCCGTCAGCGTGGCCGTGGCCAGCTGCATGCGCGCCGATGTCGCATGGATTTGGGACAACAGATCCGTGTGCTCCTGCAGCTTGCTCTCTAGGTAGCGCACCTTCTCGCGCAGCGCCCGATTCTCGGCGTCCACCTGGGGATCGGGGTCGAGCGAGTGCAGCAGACCAAAGTCCTCGCTCGTCGTCTGTGTCCAGGCGTTGAGCAGCATCGGCTGCTCCGCTCGGCCATGCCAATGCGAATCGTCGCGAACATTTATGAAATTCGAGCCATTTGCGGAGAGTATCTAAAAGCAAAATACATATATATAAAAGCTGTGAAATTACATTGCCTGAGATCAACTTACATGAGGATCCATTTTGTGTCTCCGGTTTGCGCTCCTGCGTTGTGCGCGTCTCGCAGGATGAGCGTCAACTGTGCGAAGCGCTGTAGAAAACCCAAGAAATTGGCGGCAGAATATCAAACAACGCGCGAAAAAGACACAAAAAATGCATGCAAAGAGAGAGAGAGAGAGAGAGAGAGAGAGAGAGAGAGAGAGTGGGGAGAGTGAGCATAGTGAGGGTAGTTCCAGCTATTTAGCAAAGGCAACAACAAGCCCATGCCAATGCATTCCAACTACTTACACATGCTACCTGGTCACCTATACAGCTGTCGACTATAAATGAGTTTGTATGCGTGTGTGTGTGTGTGAGAGTACTGCTTGCTGTGTAGCTGTCGCCGTAGCTTCAGGTATTCGAGTTTGCTCTCTTCTGTTTGCACTCTCTGGAATGGGACTTTCTTTTCTATATCCCAACTGGCTTGGGAGCGAGTGTCATTTTTTATCCTTTTGCTCTTCCTCTTATATTTCTAGCCTGCGTGCAGCACGCTGCTGCATTCTGTTCGCGCGGGAACAGTCTGAGTTTTGTGGGCAAATAGAGTTGCCAGAGAGTGCAAATCTCAGCGTTTCCACTGGAAATGAAATGCGAATGAAACAGCAAGGATACTTCAAATTGCAGATGAAACTAAAATAAATTACATAATTTAATTAAACTAGATATGTAACTGCAAACCGGTTTTACAGATCGAGCGCAATGGGACCAGTTGTCAGCTATAGAAATAAGTCGCCCTCCCTCCCTCTCTCTCTCTCTCTCTGATCGGAATATGAAAAACATCCCTCCAATGGCTGCAGATGTTACAGCCAGCCATTAGAGCATGAAGCATAATGGAATTTTTAAGTAGAATCTGCTTGCCAGGTAGAACATGGCTGCATTGTTGCGCTCTCCTTTTGTGCAACGAGCCGAATTCGCAAAATTAACTATGTTTTTCCAGGGAAAACCTTGAAGACATTTCATTTTTTGTGTATAACTGAATTTGCAGGCGAAATTAGTCATGGATGAGCAGAAGGTCGGAAAATGATTTACAAAAATATCCATACATATGTTTTTAGTTGGTATATATGCAATTGGGTTTTTTTCTTTTAAATAAGATTTATAGAGAGTTCTTACATATATTAGCTTATTTATATAATATAAGATAAGATATAATATATACATAATAAGATAGTTTGGGTTTTCTTTTAAACGAGATTTATAGAGAATTCATATGCATATATTATTTATATATATAATATATGTATAATAGGTTAGATATTCATAAAACATATAATTTATTATTTTTATCTCGGTTTGTAGAGAATTCATAAATAAATTAACTTGTATATAAATATTGGTAGATAGACATATGATTTATATATATATTGCACGGCTCATTAGTTTCTCGTTTTCAAATTCCACGAAAAAACGTCTTCAGAGAGAAGGATCAGTAATTTACCTACGCAAATTTCCCGTTCTCCATTAAAGATGCATTTTTGCGCTCTCTGGTAACTCTGCTGGCCATCTGTCAAATGGAATATAACTGTTAATCCAAGATCATAAAATCTAAAGGAGTTTTCAAGGGCAGCCGAAAGAGAAGATTAATACACAATTTGCAGGGAAAATCTTTGCAGCTGCGCTCACCCACCCACCATTTTGTCTTACCTGTTGCCGGCTACCTGCGAGGATGCATAATTTTCAAAGTTTCGGGCATACAAATGGCAGTGGCCAGCCCAATCTTACGCCAGTCCAGCACAGCACACAGCCGTGGTCAGAACAAGCTCGAGCAGCCGCAGCCGCAGCCTACGCGAATTTAAATACAACAACGCAACACCCGAATTTAAATACAAACAGTTTCCAGCCGATAGCGCCATTCGCACCTGCGCCGTATACGCTAGCTTATCAACAGTATTTGAGCCAATTTCCAGTGCACCCGGTGCCGCGATACTACACATTCGTTACTCCTACGCCTTTTAACTACGACCTCAACCTGGCCTATCAGCGAAGAATGGCTCCCAGAGAGGAAATCGAAAAGCTGATCAACTACGAGCTCAGCAAGCAGCAGAGTATGATGCGGAATCAGGTGAGACCGCGCCCGTTGGGCCAGCTGCAGGTGCCAACGAGTCGACAAATGGTGGCGCCAACGAGTCGACCCATGGCGATGCCGATGAGACCCATGGCGGCTCCAACGAGTCGACCCATGGCGGCTCCAACGAGTCGACCCATGGCGGCTCCAATGAGTCGACCCATGGCGGCTCCAACGAGTCGACCCATGGCGGCTCCAACGAGTCGACCCATGGCGGCTCCAACGAGTCGATCCATGGCGGCTCCAATGAGTCGACCTATGGCGGCGTCTAGTCGATCCTTGGTGGTGGCCAAAAAGGATCCACAGGAACGGCGCGTCGTCAACGTGAAGGTGGTGTCCACATCCACTTCTGGCACCTCACCCGAAGTCGAGCCGCTGCCGCCCATCGCAGCCTCGGTCAAGGAGAACTTGGCCAAGATTAAGAAGAGTCAACACAACTATACGCAGCTCTTTGGGCGGCTGAGCGGGATGCTGCAGACGTTGAATCAGCGCTACGGTGGCATTGAACCGGAGCCGAAACCAAAGACAGACCGAGAGGTGCAGCCTACTTCGCCTCCCTTGAAACGGGCACGCCACACGTCCAGCAGCTCGAACGAGTCGCAGCCGGATTCGGAGAATGGCACCGGTCTCCCGTATTACCCGCAGCTCATACAGCTGGGAGATGGCAAAACCGAGTACTTGCTGGGCCCCAATGGCACGCGGATCAATGACAAGGCCTACAACGAAATCTTCTGGACAAGTGGACCCATTGCCACCCGCTGCCTGCTGGGCATCGTCTTCACCACTGATGAGCTTGCCACGCACACCCTGACCGGCAAGCCATCGCCCGCCTTCTACGGACGTGAGCGACCGCCCAAGAAGATGTTGGATCAGAACAAAGTCGACGATATCGTTGTCACCGTGCGCAATCGCACCGGCAGCAAGGAGCGGCACATCAGAGCCACCATTACCACCAAGTGCGCCGATACGGCCAAGAAGTACAAGCGGCGCGCCAGCAAGGCGCTCAAGGTCACTGTGGCGTAGACGAATGAACACAGGATAACGATTTAAATTTGAAAAGGATGTGATACAGACAAGTCAAGACATATAGCTATAGATATAACGATCATTGTAATAATTTTAAAGACTTTCCAATGCGAATAAAGCTGCTCAACAAAAAGCGAATTTTATTGGTGCCGCGCCTGCCACAGCCTTCCTTCCTCCCATAACAATAACTTAGCGTTAAGATTACTTCTTGTTCGGATCCCAAGCCTCCACCTTTGGTGGCGTTGTGGTGTATGGCATGTATGCCTCTGCAATAGTTTAAACTTGGTTAATGCCAAAAGGAAGATTCATTCAAATCTCAGCGTTACCCTTGGTGCCAGACAGATTCTCACTGTGATCCGCAATCCACTTGTGTTTGGGTCGACAGCCATCACGAATGGGCGGTAGATCGGTCTATGGATTAACAATATACAATGTATACTAAGTAAATTACAATCCCACAAGCATGCTCGCCCAGCCCACCTTGTAGTGCATCCAGCCGTACCACTCGGCGGGTATTTGGGAGCCGTCGTAGTCCATGTTTACATGGGGCGAGAACTCAATCCAGCGGTTGCGGCCATAGAAATAGTAGGGATTCTCGAAGTACCTGTTGCCGTACTTATCTATGCCAATTAGCTTTCCGGTCTTCAAGTCATCGTTTCTGTTTGGAATTTAAGAATTGTGCAACTTATATAAGACAGACTGATGCCCATTGGCTCACCTGTATAGCTTTAAGTAAGCTTGCTTTAGTCCGCCAGCTTCGCGTATTGCCTGAAAGAGTCTGCCCAGGCGATCGATACCTAGAAATCTTGCCATTCTTTTAGCCATTGAAATAAATATTAATAATTTTCTAAATTTGTGATTGAGAAACTTACGTGCGAAACAAAGCAAAGTTGCCACTACGTTAAAATTCCTATGTTATTGTTGTGCTGCCAGGGCTACGCAGAGTTCCACCCAGTGCTGGCAAACAGCATACAGTTTTTTTCCTTTATCAGCTTGTGCAGCCCTGCATCTACATCTGTTCGGCGATTTGGTGTTTCGTGATTCATTTGGATAAAAGAAGCAAAGGAAATAAAGTGAAGTGAATAAAAACCCATTCGGCAATGGCTAAAAATACTTCAAGCAATGCATTTCGGAAAATTGACGTAGATCAGTACAACGAAGATAACTTTCGAGAAGACGACGGCGTCGACAGCGCTGCCGTTGGCCCAGATGAGAACGAAATCACTTCGCTGCTGACTAAAGGCAAAGGCGTCGAGGCGCTGCTCAGTGCGCTCCAGAATGCGCCCCTGCGATGTAAAAACCAAAACGTGAAGGTAGAGAGTAGAGAGCAATGCGTCAACATGAAACAGCAAGTGTTTATCACACAATTCTCATTTTAGGACAACGCCCTGAACATAACGTTGCGCGTGCTCTTATCAATCAAGTCGACGCAAATCGATCAAGCTATCGATTCGGTGGAGCAGAACGACCTGATCGATGTGCTAATGAAATATATTTATCGAGGATTCGAAACGCCATCCGAGGGCTCCAGCGGGCATCTGCTGCAGTGGCACGAGAAGGCGTTTGCCAAGGGCGGCGTCGGCTGCATCGTGCGCGTCCTCTCCGACACGAACCGGGCTTAAAGGCGACGATTGTTACAGGGACAAAAGCAACCACAAAATATATAAATTAGTCATAACTGTTGTAGTTTCTGCCAAGTTAATACCACTTGAGAAGCCGAGCCGAGCCGCGACTGAGTCTGAGCCGTAGCCGGGGCCCGAGTAGTTTCATTAAAAGACAAAAGTTTTTCAAATTAGATTTTAACTTGTATTCAAGTATTAAAGTTTTTATTACAAAACTGCCTAGAGTGTATTCCTCCAGCCCCTACGCCAGGGCATCAAGGATCAAACGTCAATAAAAATATGATTAAAACTCGGATTTACGTAGAACACAAATATTTGGTGGCTTAATCCAATCAAAACTTAACTGAGATTAGCTTTCAGATTGAAGAACTACAAATTGCATTTAATCAACCGTTTTATGATTTTATTTGACTATTCAAAAATGTAATAGGTGCTTTGATTAACTTAAAACAAATCGATCACGATGACAGCCGGCGGCGTTCATCTCACATGCAAAATGGTCAAATGAAGGAGAAGAAATGCTAGCAAATGCTTTGGATACTCGCTGCTAACTCTGCGGGTGATTCTCGCTGAAAAGTATATATACTTAAGTCTATAATATGGTCTGGTGTCTTAGCCCGTATTCTGAAATGTGCTAATGTTGTGGGGAAACATTCAACAAAGCGAAGAACTTCTGTAGCTGTAGCTCTAGTTGGGTTTTCAATAAATAGTGCGTTATAATTTCTTGGGATCTCTCTTCCTCCCAGCCGCAAGTGGATCCAATGCCATATCTCTGGTTCAAGTGTTTACTCTACCACATGTGAGTCTCGCGTATTTCGCTAATAATATGATTCGCGCGAGTGAGCGCCTGCAAAAAAACAATTTGAATATCAACAAATTAATAAACAAACTGAATTTAAAAATAATCTCTCAGTCACCTTCAGCATATCCGCCGCCTCTTTCCGGCGCACTGCGATGTGATCGGACTCGTTTAACAGCGTTTCAGCCTTATCCGATTTGTACAAGTGCGTGACTAGCTCACTCTGCAAGTTGTCCTTAACGTAGTTAACCAAAAAGTGCATTATCGCCTTTGGCACCGAGTCTTGAATGGATTTACGCACAATATAGAAGTACGATTTGATCAGCCGCTCTGTTGGGTAAGTAGAGAGATTAGCTAATGAGAGACAGATTGTTGCTGGGTCAGACTAACCAATGACATCGCAATCCCTTTGCTCCTTATCCGTGAGTCGGCGTGGATTAGCCAGAGCCGGCACATCGGGCAGCAGATTAACCGGCTTCAGCGGAGCTATGTTGTTGTGCACCGGCGTATTGCTGGCCGAGTTCTCAATGCTCTCGGGCCGATTGGGCGCGGGTGGTAGAATATTTGATAGCCACGAGCCCGTTGAGTTTTCGCCAATGTGATTCTGCAAAATGATAAGAATTAATACGAGTTTGTAAAGGGTTAGCCAGTTGATGTCTAGGGGCTGCAGTGGCGTGGCGTGGCGTGCTTTTAGCATGACTGATAATTGGATTAAAGAGTTTAAAATGATTGCGAAACTCGAATTTTAGAGTGGTTAGCACAGGGGAAAGCATTCACACCAACGCTTACATACCCTTGACAAAAGCAGCCCATAAAACGTTGTAGAAATCTATGAAAATAAAAATCAAGTCTTCAATTACCTAACTGATGCGATAACAGCGAAGTCAGTCAAATGAATATACATTGTGAATATTGAATAGGTTTGTAGGCATATAAAAGTTTCTTATATGCTAATCTTATCTGTGACAGCTGCATTGAGTTTCTAATAGATTTTGGTCAAGAAATCTATATGGGATATCTTTTTAAATAATATATATAAATTCCTAATGAATCTTTATAGGATATCTTTTTATACATATTTTATAAAGTTTTCTTAGAGTAAGGTGGATAACTTGTTCCGGATATGCTTGGCCAAAGATGATTTTTTTTTATGTCTATACCGATTTCTCTGATCTATTTTGGACTCTTAAGATATATTAATAAAGCGTTGCTCATATAAGATACAAAGTGATTTTACATAAGGTTTTGTCTTTGTTCTAAATCAATAAAAGGCCTCAACATTGTGCCACATATATATATAATAGTTTCTGTGGCTAATATAAAGAATATACCATATTTACAGGAACTTGACAAAGGCTTCTCCTTTCCTAAAGTACTTAGTCTTACACCTTATCTAACTACTCCCATATAACCAATCCCTTCAGTTAATGATCTCAGATGATATATATTGTTTACCTGCTCATGAGCATCATTTTGTTGCTGTTGCTGCTGTTGTTGTTGTTGCTGCTGCTGTTGTTGCTGCTGCTGCTGTTGTTGTTGTGTCTGCAACTGTTGCTGAGACGGCTGCTGGCTCTGCGTCACCGAGTTGTGGGCGGAGACCTGCGGCGACATCGTGTTACGTGGCGTATTCGTGCGGCGTGTCTGCACGTAGGGATCGCTGTCGGTTTTCAGTAGGCTGGGCACCAGAGCAGCTTCCTTGTGAAAATCGGGATGCTTAGTATTGATGTAGGCCAGTTCGATGGCCACAATGTTCTCGACCATGACATTGGTGGCAGGCAGACGACAGCGCAGCAGCTGAGTTACTACATCCACAATCTTTTCGTGCAGCTTGGGGAATCTGGCATAGAAATGGAGGTGGATCAGTTAGGGTCTGCTTAGAGAATGGACTCGAACTACCGCAGCATCTCCTGTTGCACCTCGTTGCCGCAGTGCTGCACGATGCGTTGCATCTCCTCGTGTATGAGCTCCACGCAGCGCAGCGAAGGCTCCTCAAGCCGTCGAATTTGCCGCTTCACCAGCAGCTCGAACGACACCTCGGGCACAAACAGCGCTGGCCTCGGACCCGTTGCGTTGCGTATGGCTGTCAGAATGTCCATTTTGGTCAAGCCCGCCAGCGGGTGTATCGAGTCCAGGGTGCGCCCAAAGATCTCATGAAAGATGTAGCAAAGCCGTGCACCGCCGCACAGTTCCGTTGTCTCGATATTGCGCGCCGTGCCCTCGATCGTGGAGCAGTAGGCGCTGGAGAACTTGGTGATGATGTGCAGCAGCGTCTGGCTCTTGTCCGACACGTCCTCGCCGTAGGAATTGAGCAGCGATTGGAATTGTGTTGACATTATATTCACACGTGTCTGAAATCATAGAAACTATAGAATATACGAGAATATAGAAGAGAGATAAATATCGAGCTGCACCTTAAGATCGGGCAGGCAGTCGCGTATGTGATGCATCAGCAGGCGATTCAGCGTCTTGGCCAGATAGGGTGTGCCGTTACGGGTGGCCAGCGTGGGATATTTGCGCTGCAGGAAGGCCGCCTCGTCCTTCATCTGCTCATCAATGTCCTTCTTATCGATGATGTCCTGCTGTGAGCGGTTCATCACGCCAATTATCCCAAGCTTGACGGGTATGACGCGCCCGCAGAGTATATCAATGGCATCGGTGCCGGCATCCATGAGATCCAGTTTGGTGACCACGGCCAGTGTGCGCCTGCCATCGGGATCCACGTCCTTGGCCAGTTTCAGCGCCTCGCTGGTCGCCATGTCCGTATTGGCCGCCGTCACAGCTAATATAATCGAATTAGGATTCTCGATGTATTTGACAACCAAATCCTTAATTTGGGCTTCAATATCCTCGGGCTGATCCCCAACGGGCACTTTGGTTATGCCTGGCAAATCGACCAGGGTCAAGTTGACCACGCGTGTCGAGAATATCTTTAGATTGATGGGCTCCGGGCAGATACCCTTGTTGCTGCCCGCCACACGCTCCGTTTCGTTCTCGATCTCGTGGCGGATGTCATTGAAGTCCGTGAAGCATTTCTTTGTGTGCAGAAAGCGACCCCATTCCTCCGCATTGACAGTGCCTGAAGATGAGAGAAGAACTTAAGTGTATCTCATAGGAGAGCTTTTTTCTCTTTACCATTCTCTGCAGAGCGATTCTCACGATCGTCGAGTGGACAGTAAATCAGTTGCAGCACCAGCGGACGGCGCGTGACGATGCCTGTGCCTCGTGGCAGAAATGAGCGTCCAACCACGCTCTCGATGACCGAACTTTTGCCTGAACTCTGCAATCAAACAGAAAGAAAATAGATTCAGTTTGTAATCATAAGTATATATTATATCTACTAGTGCAGCCAGGCAGCCAATGCTTCGATTAGCCCATACACATATTTCCTTATCTGCAATCTACACACGTTGACCATTTGATCTAGACAAGTGCCGTGCTGGAGTTACCTAAGCTATAGAGAAACTAGGAAAACGATCTTTCATTGTGCTTGCTTACTCTTAACTCTCTTCTTTGTTTAAAGCTAAGGGTTATTGGAGGTTGTTGTTCCAAGGTTCATTTTACATTCGGATCAAGCTGCTGCCTTTAAAAACTTTAATATCCCAGGCTTTGTTGAATTTACAGACCATACTCTCTATATCTGTTCCCTGTTCTTATGCTATACTACAATTGATCTCAACTCAGGAATATATATACATATATATCAAAATATATATTTTTATTAATCTGAATTAGTAAATGTTCTGTCTAAAACTGATCTTAAATCAGGCAAAGGCATAATATATAAGATGTAATATATTAAAATTAATCTGACTTATGAAAAATCACTCTAAAATTGAAAAAAATCATGTAAGGGCATTTAAAAAGATATAGTAAAATATATTATTGTTTAAAAATAAAATTAATCTAAATTATTATTTAAAAAATTGTCAACAACTGATCTAAAATCTGTCAAAAATAAATAATATTTGAATAAAAAGAATATTTTAAACTATTAATTATTAAAAAACCTAGAGTGTGCGCTGTAGAATTGACCAAAAATCAGTTCTAAAATGCTCAAAATTAGATGATCTAAAATCCTCTATATTCCATTCTGGACTATTTTAGTTAGATCCAAAGGTCGGCTTCAAAAACAATCCATAAACATAGGATCCATATAGAAGAACAACTGATCTAGCTTAAATATATGCAACAGAGAGTAATTAGTATACGATTTATTAAGCCTGAAGATCTAGAGTCTGAATCAGACTCAGAACTTTAATCAGCCAATTAAGCTCTGATTGCAGCTTTTAACCGATTATCAAACAACAAATTGAAACTGTATAACAATGTGTGTGCGTCATGTGTTTGTGTGCGAGTGTTTGTTGTTGTTGTATTTGAGAATGTGTCACAGCAGCTGCTTTTGTTCCATTTACAGTTACAGTTACTGTGCACAATATCGATTTTTCATCCGGCCACAAAAACCAGCTACGCTTGCAGTTTAATTATATAAACAATGTTGAAGACATGACACAGTATCCATTTCTCGGCAATTGAAAACAATTTGTTATTACGTGCCGGCATCGACATGGGCCAAACAGGAGAGGGAGAGCCCCGTTATATAATGGAAATATGACAAAATTCGTTTTGCGTGCGCGCAAAAAAAACGCTAGCAGCTCCATTTTTGGCCAGTTTTCGCCGCCGTTGCTCGCACATTATTTAATATGCTTTTTGCATTTGGGACGCTCCCAGGTGTTGGCCGATTGCTTACCTGACTGCCGAGCACAACAATTTGCGGCAATTGTATTGAGTCAGAGCCGACGGTGTTGAAGACATCTTGCAATTTGTTGATAACTGGAATAAGCGCTTCCATTTCTCAGTCAGCTGGCAGTAGTAAGCACACTCTCTGTCACAATTTGCACAACGATTTGTTTAAGGCCTATATTTAAATTCTAACACATTAATACTACGCGTTGTTGGGGATTTGATTGACGCGAGAGTGTGTGGTAAAAACTTTTTTGCAAATTTAGACAGGGCTGCAAAAGCGCTGACCCCCTTAAAGTGTTGCCAGATCAATGAAAAGAGGTAGCGCGCTGTTCATACGGTAACAACACCGCTGACAATTAAGTGCAGCATGCTTTAAATTTAGTTATTTATATTTAAATGAAAAGTAAATGTTAAATAAATTATAAATATTGTTATAAGTCCAGCTGTGCACCTAAGACCTAACAGTCATATGTGCTTATGCCTGCAACTCATACATTTTACAGCACTGTTTAATTTGCGCGCGCCTTGAAAAGTAATCGATAACGGCGCTGGCAATAGAGAGCGCGCGTTATGAAATTGTTTGAAATTGAAATGCTTATCTTATCATTGACTCTTAACTTGTTGCGCTGTAATAGCAGATTAAAATATATGAAAATATATATTCAAGTGATGAAATCAATGTAGTCAAATTGCCTATCGTTATTTTTATTTAAATTTCATTAAAGTGCTTAAAGTTTCGTCTTGTCTTTATGTGAGCGCTATGCTGAATGCTTAAGAGAATTGAGTCTGAAATAGCCACAACCACAAAGACAACCCGTTGAAGTCTCAATGTTCGATTGAAAAATTTAACAAAGTGGCAGGCAACAATAGATTGCAGCAATCTCCATGCTTCATTCAATACCCCCGGTACTTATCCGTTCTACGCTTTTATGGATTTTAGTTTTCTTTCTTCTCTCTTTTTGGCCTTAGACTGACAAACAAAATGTGTGTGGTATGTGTGTGTGTGTGTGTTTGTGCTTCATTGTGCAAACTTAATGATATGGGCCCAGCTAGAGCTAGTACCATGTCCATGGTCATGTTCATGTCCACACACACACACACACACAGCCATAGACACACCACAATTCACAGCGCATTGTCGGCCCATCTCAATATATTCCACTTTGGCTTTAGATAAAAAACTGTGCATGAGCTAGGAGCAGGAACTTGAGCTACGGCTTCAGCTTCAGCTGGATGGGACTAAAGGCAGCCAAGTGGTCAGAGGCATTGCATACAAACAGCAAACAGCAAATAGAAAATAGAAAAGGGACAATTGAGCTAGCCTCACAAGTGCCTTAGATTTGCATGTATGCGAGCAGCGGTTACTGTTGGTCAGTGGCCAGTGGGCTGTGGGCTGTGGGCGTGCCCCGGACTTGGTTTGCTACACGAATTGGTTGGCAAGCAACTGCTGTGGATGTGTGTGTATGAGCAACTCATCTGTCGATTTTATTGTTGTATGCATATCAAGGATACTCGAGGATACTTGTCGCTAGGCTCAGTGCATTTAAAATTTGATAATGGCCCAAAATGGTTTCGACCATTCAATAGCCATGCATTTGGACGTTGATTTGGCCTATTTGCTAGCAATTCACATTGTTAACTCTTCTGTGCTCAGCTAATTAATTGAATCGATAAATACATGCTCAATGCCCATTTACAAGAGCTTAGCCGGAATTGAGCTGCTGCGTTGCCAGCTAGCGGACTCCGGCTCCAGGTCGGACAATAGAAGAATAACTTAAGCTGTCCAAATAGGAATAAGCTCAGTTGATTGGCCTTTCGTTGGCATGAAAGGCTTTGGTAGGCAAACGAATATGTACTTAAGAGAATTCATATTACGAAAATGAGTGCAATTAGGCTGGGCCGAATTTCATGATATTTAGTGAGGCTACTGGGTAAGGGTGAGAATAGCCACTAAACTATTTTTTTTTAATAAGGAGCGCATACCGTAAAAGCATGGCACTGTCAATAGCTCTGCTTCTGGCTGAGTTCTGGCTCAACTCTGAATGTGCCATAGGCTCTGCTTTGGCTCTCTTCTGGGTCTGTTCTGGCTCTGCCAATGGCTCCTACGCTCTTACGTAATATCAAGCATACGTAATAACAATCTTACGTAATATCGCTCTTACGCATTCAAGAGAAGAATGATTGCTGGCTTAAAATAAATATATTTAAAAATAAAATAAAAATAAATATGTATATTAAAAATAAAATAAATGCATTTAACATCAAGAGTATGAACACATATTATTAAAAACTATTGCTTAAAACAATGCACATAACTAATACAATAATTTGCCTAATATTATTAACTATTTAAACACTTACCGCACACTGAAGAAGAGGAGACCCTCTGCTCGACTGTCCACCAAGACATCATGCATCCGACTGAAGAAACGCTGCTGGAAGCTCGCCTTTATATAGGACGAGCCAACCACTCGAACTCGAACTCGAACTCTGTTCGCCCGACCTGTTGCTAAGTTATTTTGCAGGCTCGATCGGTGGGCGATCAGTGGGCTCGATCAGGTGTGAGCATCAGCTGCCGTTTCAGCCTTATGTTGTTTGTAATGGAAATGCAGGGAGATTGTGTTGCAAGCATAGAGGCGTATTTTATGTGTTATTTATTTTCAGCTCTTCTCAATATTAAATAATAAAAACAATAAGAAGTAGATAAATGAATATAGTTGAATTGAATGAGATCATCAGATCATCTCATGAATATATTATAATGCTACAATAAATTAATAATTCCTTTCTAAGCTAGAAATGATGTATATAGAAATAATTTATAAGAGAAAACAACGTTTGTCGGGTCAGCCATTATAATTTATTACACAATTATAATTTATTTTGAAATTATTTAAAAGTAAAGATTATTTTATGATAATTATATAAAATTAAAATTTTATGGAAGTTTTTTTGGATATTAGAAAATATAAAAAAAAACTTAAAAGCTTAAAAAATATTTGGGAATTTATTTAATTTATTTAAGACTAATCATTAATTGACTTTTCACATTGCAGTCAAGATGCGATAAATTGTTGTATTTATTTTTAAAAGAAAATAATGAAAGTATTCATAGAATATAAAGTTTTTCAACTACTTTAATTATTTTTTTTTTTTACTTTTTCAAAATTTATTACATTGCTCAAGGAGCAATAAAATACATGACTTAATTCCTATTAAAAATACTTTACCTATCAGATTCATTCTAATAAATACTCCTAGCTCTACAGGATAAGCTCGGGCTTAAGCTTTAAGCCAATGTCATTAAAAAGTTCCTTCTGCTGTTGCTTAAGCGCATGACTTGATGAACTCAAAGCTTCCAATTAGCACAGGTTAGACAAGCACACACCAACACACATACATATAGAAGCTGTAGAGTGAGCATATTTAAATATCTCATCAAATTGACATTGTTGGAGCAAGTTTTCCATTTACGTTGACAACTTGCCGAAATATGCGCAATGCTGACGACATCTACATTCAGAAACTTCTCGACATTTATTGCCCAGAAATGCGAATGTCCTGTGCTAGAGCCAGTGAGCCTCTGCCTCAGAGCCGGTGTCAGCCACTGTCCTCTGCCCTTATGCTCTATGATGCTAAATACATTCCAGCCATTCTCGAGGTGACTGAATATTAATTTGATAATTTTACGCTCGAATGCAAATTTGGTGTCGAGTCTTTTGCTCTCTAATTGACTGACGAATATTTAAAATATGAATTTCAAATGAAGCTGTCCACTGTGGTATATACTCTGTCCTTTATGCTGTGCTCCTGTTGGTTTTGTATACCTTGAATACAGAGAAGAAGGGAGTGTAAAGGATATAAAGTAAAGGGTATAGGGTATACATAGTAGGTTTTCTTCTCCAATAAATTTACCATCTTAGTATAAGAAAATGATTTTGATATAAAGGATTAAAATATTAAAGCTATTTCCTTAACTGACAACTCCAGAAATAAAATAATTTAATTTTTTTCTGCCTAATAGCGCACTTATATGACATAAATCGATAATAAATCTTTTTTTAAACATATCTCGAAAACTATAAGAGCTGCAGACATAAAATTTTGTATTTGAGCTCTCATCAAGCATAAATACATTAAGAATATGTCATTTATAGAATGCCTATTGAAAAACAAGCCCCATATTGAGCAGTAAAGTCTACAATTTCTTTCAGAACATCTCCAAGTCTCTCTCTCTTTCAGCACACTCACCATTTTCGCTGTCTGGGCTTAATTATGTTTGGGTTTGTTTTTAAATGCAGAGCAGCTGCTGATGGTGATGATGATGATGATGAGGTAAGCGATAGTAGCTGCATTTAGCTGTTGAAAATTTCGCCAATGCCAGTGCATTAATCATTCGAAAGTAATTTAACGGATTTGCATGCGTTGCAGAAAACGATAATTTTCATCCATCATTTTCAAGTGTTTCCGCAGGATTATAATAGCCAGATAGACAGCGTGCACATAGCCAGACTCGGAGTCGGAGTCGGAGCACAAGCATCCTGCAGACAGGCATTCAGTGCTGCTGCCTTTGCCTTGCCTTGTGTTTATGTGTGTGTGCTCATTATCCATTGTCGTCGTCAATTATTCTTGTAGTTCAGCAGTTGTCGAGCTACTCTCTGGGTAGCACAGCGGCTGCAGCTCTTGCATTTAGTTGATGAGCTCGCCTTTTGGCGACCAGAACTTTAGCCTACCCAGCCCCTGCCCATGCCCCTGCCCCTGCCCCCCATTCCCTTGGACAGACATCGCATGCTCCGCGTGATTTATGTAGCATGCATTGCTCATTTTCTTGGCTCTTTCGTAAATAACATCTTTGAGCTGCAAGTTGATCAATAGACCAACAATTCAGTTGAGTTCAGCTCAGTTTGGTTCGGCTCGGTTCTGTGCTGCGTATTAATATTACGTATACGATGTGTTCAACGGCCTGGCAGCGTCGGTTTGATTGTGCTTGCCCGCAATTTGCAGCAATAATGAACTTTGATTTTGGCCCACTGCAGTCGCCTTTGTATTGTGTGTGCTGCATTAATGACTGTTGCACAGTTGGTGGCATGCCACATCAGCTTGGCTGAACGTGAGGCGTGGGAGTGTGGCCGGGGCAAGGGTAGGCAGTCTGGCGGGCATCGAACATTTGCGGCAAGAGCTACGATAATTTCAGTTCGTTAACTTGAGATGATCGACTATAGTTGATTACTTGACTTTTTTGTTTTCAAACAAGTGGCAAAGCAGGATTTGAAGGGGGATAAGTGGGGTGGGTTATGTGCCTAAGGTTATGTCTTTCTGCTGAGTTCATATTATATCTTAAATATGAAGCAGGATGAGCTCTGGCTCTGCCAAGTTCAGAGTTCAGGGTTCAGGGAGTTCAGAGAGTTTGCTCTCTGGCTATGGCTCTCCTCTGGCTCAACTTTGGCTCAGTGTTTGGCTAATCATATTGCTCTTATATTCTTATATTCTTCCCCAATCTCTCTAGCTCTTAAAGTTTTAGTATCTTAAAAGAAACAGTATATATTTACGAAATATTCTATTTACTGCATTAAATAAGTTCACGTGCTCCCAAAACAAACTCAAAAAGCAAACTTTATACACAGAAGGAAACAAAAACTTGTCAATTGAGCAGAGCAAAGCAGAAAGCCGAAAGCAGAAGCAAAGTAATTTAAAATAATAATTGCAAGTAGTGAGTAGTGTGAGTTATATTGCTTTTTCATATTGCTTTCTGGGAGTTTTGGCAACATTCTTAATAGCGAAAATTATCGCACATTTGGCCAAGTCATTAAAACGTCCAGCCGAAACCAATTTATGGCAATTAGCAGCTCGAGCTAACTGCTATCTAGCTGGCATCTGGAATATGAGTCGATGTGGTGTGCTCGTTGGCCTCAACTCAACTCGACTCGCAAGGAGGGGGTGGGGTGGGGGTTCGAAAAGTATCTGTGAAGTTTGCAAATGTCGCTGCCAAGTCGTAGTTCACAATTAACTGGGCCAAGAGGCTGGGCCGGAATACCAGCTGGAAAATTATCGGGACGTGTCACACATGTTTTTCGCTCGCTTTTCATGTGTTTAATTGAATTTCCAGAAATAAATGTATGTAGCGAAACGAAATTAGCGGAGTGAATATATCTGATGGCGCTTAAGGATGCCTGTGATGTGGGCATGATGGACGTGAGACATGTTTCGTAATGGGCAGAGAGCTAAGTAAAAAGGCTGTTATAAAAGTTGATGCCATTAAGTAATAATTTTCTGATTGATTTCTGTAAGAATTTATTATTTATATATTTTAATTATTTATTTTTTATTCTGTGAATAGACAAATGCTGTCTTATTTAGGAAAATATATTTAGGGTTTCTATTAAATTATTCCAATTTTATTTTCTTCTTATTTTTCTTTGTTTTAATTTATTTTTATTTAATTTTTATTTAAATATTTAATTTTTAATGCATTGTTTTTTATTTCAATATATTTTTATTGAAATTTACTATTATTTTTATTTTATTTTATTTTATTTTATTTTATATATCACTCTTTCAACGCACATGAGGAAGTTATCCGAAATCCTCTGGATCTGCTCTGATCTTGTTTTGGCTCAATTATAGGCCTGCGTCTCAACTGTTTTGACTCCGCTCCTGATTAGGCTCTACTGTTGCTGTGCTGACCTTTGGCTCTACCTGTGGCTCCATTTAATATATTTTATAATATGATATATCTCTTACAGGGTATTTGCTCTTTGAGTCTACTCAGGTCATTAGTTATGCTAGAAATATTGGTGGGTAAAACGCATAATGTATAACCAGAGGCAGTGGAGCAAGTTGCGAGTTGCGAGCTGCGCGTTAAGAGCTGCGACCGACATTCAAGTGTAAATTTCACTTGAACTGATAATTTCACTCAATTTGTGCGCGCTGATGAGCAAAGTTTTCCCATTTGCATGCGACTACGTGTGCGGCCAAAGCCACGCCCCCCCCACACACACACAGAGCAGAGCAAGTACCAGGCCAGACCAGAAAATAATACACTCCATGGAGTGGCTGGGTGTTTGTATGTGTTTGGTATGCAAGTTTCCATGCCAGGCGCTGGCAGTTGTCGCTGTCGCCGCCGCCGTCGTCGTCATCGTCTTTTCCTTTTTCGGCTCTATTGCTCTGATTTCTTTTTCGACGACGTCGTCGTCGTCGTCGTTGGGGCTGACTTGAAGGTGCCAATTAGGGATTTCCGCCTCAATTACTTTTCGTGAGCACACGAAAACCCAAGTTTTGTATGATTTTCGCATGACAAACTTGAAACTTCTTCCCATCTAGCCGAGAACTGAGTGCTGCTTCCTCTTCCAGAGTATTTACTTCCTTCAAAATGTAATTGGAGCAGCGCCTGCCCCCCACTCTTCCCCCCCAAAAATGCAAAAAACCAAAGTTTTGTGCGTGCTAAAAAATTCGTTTGCATTTTACATGTTTCATCAGAAGCTGGTAAAATAGTTTATGCGGCTCCACCTCGAGGCGAATTGCTGATGAGGCAGCTATCTCGGCAAAAATCAAAGGAAATTTCGCGAGTTAGCGAGCGGGTGAGTGGATGGGTGTGGGTATGGGTATGGGTGGGTAAGGGTGGCACCGTCAGGTGCATGAACACGGCATAGTTTCTAGCTGAATTTTAGCTGGCAAATCATTTGGTGAATGTGACGAATGACATTTAGCCGACATTTGAAGCGCGTTGTCTCCTTCAGATGTCAGAGTTGATTTTGTGTGCATGTTGACTTGAACTTAAATACCCCGTTTAGCGAGCGGAAGTGAGTTCTTTTATATCAGAGCTAGAGTCTTCAAATTAGTTTTCTATGAAATTCTGATTTATCAAAGATGATTTTCTTATTGTGATCTTTTATTTATATTAATCATGTTGACGTTTTAAATAAATCAGCTAATCAAAGTTAATGTATAAATGATATTCAGCTGAAATTTTGTCAGAGCATTAAAGTAAATTAAAATCTTTGTATATCATGCATACCTACTCTCTCTTCTCCCACTCTCAATCAAGTTCAATCCATCAGCGGCAACGTTGTTGGCCGAGAACACGTGTTGGTTTCTTCTGGTTAGTCGAGAGTCGGCCTTTTGTTGAAGGTTTGCTACGTTCTGGATAGCACTTAGGATTATTGCATCGCAGCGAATCGAATTATATTGCGGCAAGAGGTGAATGAAACTGGAGGAAAGTGGAACACTCACAGCTGTGGCAAAACGTATGACGATTTTCATGTTGGCCAACGATTCGCTTAAGTGTAATTAAATTCGTCGCACTGCTCCGGCTTGAGGTCGTCAAATGGATTGATTTATGATGATGCCGTTGCCGTTGCCGTTTCCAGTGCCTTTGACGATGCCTTTTGCGTTCGCCTTTGCCTTCGGTTTTGGCTTTGGCTTTGCCTTTTCATCAGGCGCTGCCTGACGAGGCATGACATAATAAATTGCCGTCGTCCTATGTCCTCTGACGACGATGACAACACACAACACACACACATGACTCTTAAGAGTTGCAACAGATTTTCGAAATTAATTTCGCAAGTTTTTTTTTTTTTTTTTTTTTTTTTGATTTTTTGGTTTGCTTTGGTGCCGCCCCTGTTGTGCTCCACTCAGAACAGTTCGCATTCTATGCGTTATTTATACTTTATATTTATTATTTAATTTTCTTTTTGTTATGTACTTTTGCCTCTTGCTCTGTGCGCTTTGCTCAGCGTCGTTTTATGCTTGGCTGCTGCCAACTTTGCCTCCGCTTTTACTTTAACATACACTGTTTTCAGAAGTAAAGAAGAGTATATTGGTTGAAGTTTGCAGTAATATAAGTTTGTGTTTGATTAGGTATTCTAATATGAAAATAAGATTATTGAAGAAACAGATACTCTTTACAGTGTATTAAACAGTCAGCTATAGCCAGCTTTCTTGCTAATCTATATAGTTACCTATGCAGTTCGTCCTACTCTAAGGAGTGGACATATCTACTCTATAACTCATCACACCTCCCTCATCCCTCTACAAAGCATGTCCGGAGTCATGCATACCCGATCCGACTTGGATCTTTTTGTACTCTGTTGACGGCAAAGTTTAATTTTTATTGTTGTTTGACTTTGCTAAATGATTTTTATTGCCTTTCCTTTTGGAGGCGAAGGAGAAGCCTTTGTAAGAATTTAATAAAACTGCTGGCGACCATATTGCCTGGCAAACAAATGCACAATGCTCAAGCCAAACAATTTCAACCAATTTCTCCAACCAGCGCCGCCCAGCGCTCCCAGCCTAGCCATAGCCATGGCCATTTATTGGTAGCTTACCTCGTGTACTCGCTGTATGGCCCCAAGATATATGAGCGCCATTTGATTGTGCTGCCAGGTTGAAATGTGGGCATGTTTTGCCAATGTCAAACGCAAAAATGGAACTTAAATTTGATTCATAACTCATGCGCCGCGTTGCCCGTTACGTATACGTAATCAAATTGAATCAAGTAATAAGCTAAGAGTGAGCCAGAACTTGGCCAAAAGCCACAACAAAGTCAGCCAAAGCAATTTGTAACCGCGCATTGCGCACATTTCGCTACTTCCACTTACTCTGCTTTAGCTACCCCGCCCATCTTTAAGGAACCACAAGAAAGGATATCTCAAGTGCTTGATGTCGTGCAGGGAAAGTTCTTGGCGGAAAATTAAATTAAATTACATTTTTCAACATACCAAAGTTGCTTAAATGCATTATTATGGATATATATGAGAATCTTCAAAACTGAAGTCTATTTTGACGCAAAAGCGTCCGACTAAAAGATAAAGCTGCATTAAATATAGAAGCTTATAGCACTTCTAGATAAGATATAATCTCAACTATTATTTGGTATGTAGACCCTAATTAAACCTTTTAAAATTCCAAAATATCCCAGACTTTCAATGTCTCTCCCATTCCCCTTTTATTTTTGTCAAATTAATTTATTCCTAGTCGGCTACTCACTCTACAAACTAACATAATATAGTATTAGAGTAAGTTTAAAGTTGACAACTGTCCGTTTAATCCTTTGACAAGCCCATTAGATTAATCAAGTGCACAGATTGTGTTTAATAGCTTTAGAAAATCAAAATTAAGCTTTTAATGAGCTTAAGTAGTCGCAACGAGCTTAATTTGATTAAAATAGTAAACGCTGAATGTGCAGAGATAACTTTTGCTAAACGAATCAGTCAGGCTAGAGGAAGAGTTTTTGGCTGGATTAGAGTGGGCATTAAATGCAAATGCAAATTCAACCTCATTCGCACCCGCTCCAGCACCCGCATTATTTATATTGTGATGACTATTAATGGCTGCTTGTTTAATTTGAATTATTTGGCGTACTGCAAATTACGGTTGTCCAATGCGAGCTTATGTCAAATGGGATTTTAGCATTTCAACTGTCAATTACAGAATGGCCAGAGCAACTGCAACTGCAACGGCCAACGGCTAGTGGCCTGGCCGACTCGACCATGATTTGTGGACATGAGACAATATGCTGAATTAAACAAATTGAACTGTATTTTATACTGCTAAATTGTATGAATGGCTGTCAGGCCACCAAAGCTAGATTAGAGAGACAACAAATTGTAAAGCCACCGACTCCGGCCAGCCCAGAATGAGGTTCCATTCCGACTCCACTGTTCGTCGTCGTTGCATTTGTGTCAACTGTTTTGTGTTATGGATGCCTGCATCGCACAGCAATATATCTCATACTGTATATAGACATATATATACTACATACAGTCAGTCAGTCAGGCACTGTGGCAATTGTGTGCTGCTGTGCAGCACAATGTATATGAGTACGCATTGCGTCATTACGAGAGATATGCCCATTGTTCAACCTAAAACAAAGCAATGCCACTAGAGCGTCTCTCTCTCACTTTCTTTCTCTGTCTCTGCGACTTGGCCATAGTTTTAATCTCACTAATGGCAGCGGCTTTAGTTTCAGTCCAGTGCAGCGCAGGAGGCCAGCAATTGTTCGGATTTGTTCTGCCAAATCAAAAGAATTACGCGCATTCCGTCAACCTTAAATAGAACTTGTCCTGCACTCAGGTCAGAAAGTCAACAACTACAACATGCATTTTTAGTCAAAAGATGCGCATAACAAAGACAGTTTAAATTATGTAGAAAAAAAATACGGATCTGAATGAACAAAGAAATGGGAAGACGAGGCAAAAAAAAAGTGAATTAAAAATGTAGTTTTGCTTTGCTTTTGTCTTTTCTTATAAAATAAAATATTAATTTAAAAGTTTGGTTGAAAATATTATGTTAGCTTCATTATACTTTAAAGATAATAAGTGCATAGATAAGTCATAATTATATATATATTTGGCTAGCAATTAATATTTACTTTGCCAAGCCAACTTTTCCTACAGCCTCAATCTATCGAAGTTATTTCAGAAGTCCTAAAGGTGTTTTAAAATTATAATATACTACTTTACTAACATACATAAATGCAAATTAATTATTTATTTATGAGTTATTTGCTATTTATAAACACAATTCGCACAGACACGACAGAAGTATCGTGCCATCGACCTCTCGTAGTTAAAGATGTGATATAAATAGCCAGCGGCTGCTGCTTGGCACGACTCATTCAGCTCAAGCACGTTAAGTGATTGAGTGTGTGTTTGCATTCATAAAGAAACACTGAATACAAACAAAAAAAATTAAGGGGAGGCAAGTCAGTTAAAGTGGGTTTTGAGCAACAATGAACAAAAAATGTTCGCAAATAAATGCCATAAATTATTGTTTCTTCTAAAAATCAATTTGTTCTATCATATACGCAAATATATTTTATTATCATTTATCTAATTAATGATTATTTTTATAAATATATTTATTAATTTATTGGAAAAATAATATAATTATTTATAATATTATTTTATTATTATATATTATTAAATTGAGTTATTGAAGATGATCTATTATATAAAATAGTATTCAAGGCTAAATGAACATAAGGTGATCAAACCATATTCAGCTTAAAGCTGATTGTTTGCTCCAACTTTGTAGCAATTCAGTTGAGGCGTGATCAAGTTTTGGTTGAGAATGAATCAGTTAAACAGACATGCCTTAACAATATACTATTATGCATCTGAATGCATGTAGAATTGCCTTAAAAAGATAAGTTTAAACGTGAGTAAGAGTATTGCGAATATAATTTGATGATTAAGTTAAGGTGAGTAAAAAAGTTGATGTAGGAAATGACAAAAAGAGAGATTAAAATAAAAGCAGAGCTGATATATAAATATATAACACACTAATTGTATATAATATTATTATTATTTATTTTGATTTATTATTATTTAATATTTCATGCTTACACTTCTTTACTTGTTGAAACAATTTTGTACTTATTTAAAAAAATTGTTAATATTATTAATAAAATATATTTTTCTATCTTTTGAATACTTTATTACAAAAGATTTTTTATTTTAAAGCTCAAGCTCTTGAAACCTTACCAAATTTGGTCCCATTCGGATCTATTCATATTAAATTGCCAATAGATAACAAGGTTGTTTGCGATGAAGCGGGTTTCCCCACCATCCGTTTTGGATACCTTTAGATTTGAGTAAGACTTTTCGCTGGAACTCATTGTTGATTTATTGTGAAATTTGCTTTAGGTGATTCACGTCGTGACGTCATGTATTGTGTGAGTATATTAGAGCTAGGAATCGTTAAAAGGTTCACAGTCAACGCCGAGCGATTGCACCATAAACAGCTTTTTAACCATGGAGCGGAGTATATTATTTGCGGTCACGCTGTTAGCCTTTGTTGCGTTCAGCAATTGCATTTTGGGTATGTAGAAGGACAACTCTGTTGAAGGCTTCAACTGAAATTCCGATTTCGTATATTCCACAGCAGTAGATAAACAGTCGGAGCCAAGCAGCGTTGAGGATCAGCTCGAAAGATGTTCTGCCCCTCAGTCGATTCGAGACCTGTCGAATGTTCGCTTGCTCTTGATTTGGTATAGCGTCGATCAGCCCAGAAGTCCTGTGGAGTATTTGAGAGAGATATTGACCGATGACCTAGAGCTGCCTAAGCTGGCATTTGCCATAAATCGCGTGCGAATACTGCCAAACCACATGATCTTCGACATGGCCAGCAGTTTGTCCACACATTTGGTATTTCGCAAATATTGTAAGTTTCTTGCAACAAATGAGGAGTTCCGTGGGCTGGGCTATGATAATCCAGCCTTGCCCTATGAGATACGAAAAACAGATTTAAGTTTCTATGATTAGGGAGTGAATGAAAATAGAAAATTATTTAATTTATTGTAGGATAGAGAAATTTTTAGTTATTTATTTATTTGCCGAAAAGATTTGTGACTAAAATTGTATAAAAAATTTAAAAAATGTAAATATGTATTTAATATTTATTTATTTATAAATATTTAATTCAGAAAGATCTTGAAGATGAGTAAGAGCTATGCAACTGTTTCTTATATTTTAAAATTTGTCTCGACCTCCTCATATGAAACTTGAAAGCTTTTATTGCACGGCCTCTTGCTTGCCTGCTTCTCTTTCATCTTTTGTTGATTTAATATGAAATTGTAGTTGCTTTGTAAGTTCATTAATTTATCGTAGTCAAGGTAAAACAATTTAAGCTCGTGGAAAGCATAAATAAATTGTCGTTGTCCATGCGCCAAATCGCTTTGGCCCACCTGCGTCCAGGTGCACCGATCTGGCCATGGAGCGCAGAGCCAAATGCAATTAAGCTTTGCGCAGCGTCAAAACGCATTTTGGCCCAGCATGTACCAGGTCAGAGTCGTTTATTGATGTTGTTGCCGTTGCTGTTGTTGTTTTTGTATTAACTAGAATAGGGCTGCCTACAGGCTGCCCCCTGCCACTCTCGGCTTGTTGTCAAGTTGGTTGTACACGGCCGCAGCGAAGGGAAGGAAGAGACGGCCAGGAAGGCAAGGAAGGCGAGCGCAGCTTTACAATTTACACATTAATAATGAGCAGACATGTGTTGTAGGCGTATGCGGAGTTTGAACTGCGGCTGGCACCAGGACGAGCACCACGTCCTGGTCGCGGTAACAGGTGCCTACTCCCTGAAAGTATGCAAATGCAAGCAAAGCAAAATATGCTACCCCTCCCGCAGGCTATTTTATGGCAGCGAATTAATGAACGCAGCAAACGAGCAGCCGCACAGGCGACAGGAACCACGGTGCACAGTGGAAGCTCGAAGCTTTAGTCGATAAATAAATTTTATAAATAAATAAAAAGTGTTTTTCAATCGCAAGCAGCAGAAGTCGTCGATGGGGTGAAGAAAAGAGTGATGAGAAGAGAGAGCAGAGACAAGAGATAAGATAAAAGATAGATGAGAGAAGAAAGATTTATATCACAAAAGTTTCTACTAACATTTTTACGGATCTGCCCCACTGTGCGATGCTCCGAGTGCAGCAGGACTGCAGCAGAACGACTTCGGGTGGTAGGCGCCGTTAGGTGGGGTCATTATTTTGCAGTCCCTGTTCGGGCGCCGGTTGCCCGGGCCTGCTTGCGGTCGATTCTGGGGTCTGTTTCTTGTTTTGTGCGTGCGCCTGCCTCCGTGTGCAATAACAGCAATAATTTATCACCCCGGTCAAAATTATGCATGGACTCAATTGTGCGTGAAATTAAATTTTAAGCGCAAACAAGACGACTTGTCGACTCGCCCTGTTTACTCCAATAATTTGGCTAATTTCACAACTGAAGCATTGCCCCACTGTACACAGCCGACGCCCCCAAATTGTCATGTTGCACATATTAATTGAATATATATCAAAGTGCTTATCCCATCTACCTGCTGCTCAAACACAATTAAAATACGTATATTTCTGGCCAAGAGACATTGTCTGCGACGCTGCTCGTGAGGCAGTTAGGCTGAACAGCATCTTTCACATGTTAAAGCTAAATAAGTAAATAAATTGGATTTGAGTTTCGCTTCTAGATTAAATTACAAGAAATTATAATTGGGCATAAAATAGAGTTTGGAATTTCGATCAAATTGTATTTATAATTTTGCTTGATTGAAAAGATTTTCTTGTATAAAATTAATTAATTTATATAGAGAGAGCGAAAATTTTTTAAAACCAAAAATATGGAACATTTTTTAAAAACTTAAATTATCAAAATATAAGAAGCCTAGAATTGTTTAATGAAAAAATATAAAATAATAATTATGAATTTTGAAATTATAATAAACATTAAAAAATAGAACAAAATAATATATTCACTGAATACACATTTTTAATGTTATTTAATATATCTACATATCATATTTTTTATTTTTATTTAAATATTTTATATATTCTATTTTCCAATTAATTCTGTCCAGTGTAATTGTGCAATAGTCCATGCATAGGTGCATGCAAAATGAAAAATTTCCGAATTGGTTTTTTGTCGCCAAAGCTGCTTTGATTGCTTTAAAAATAATTTATTGAGTCAATTGACTTTCGTAGTGAAGTCTTTGCAAATAAACGCAATGCAATCTGAACGTACAATCGCCAGGGAGGCACACACACACACATCCACATTCTTGGTTGTGTGTTGACTCAAAGGGCTGCTTGGAAATGTAAGTGCTGTGTGCTCCTTAGTTTAGTTCAATTTAGAATTTATTGCGGCCGAAGTTCGTTCCTCGGCTACATGATTCATGCACATGAATAGACACAAACACCCATGCAACCACACATATATACACACATACAATGCGAACTGGCCTGACAAAATGCAAGCTGAATCTCACATGTCAATCCAATTTGATGATGAGCACGATGTTCGGGTCTGGCCTTCTTCTGACCAGACTTTCCAACTTGCGTTGCATCGAATATTCAGGCATTTGCTAGGCTTTTGGCTTAATCAAAATGTGTTGTCCTTTGCATATTGATTCAAATGCTGCTGCTACCCATTAAAATGTCAGACAGATAATTGTCGAAATCGGTTATGCATGCATCCCCTAACCATATGCAACTAAACCAGTTAGTCAAACTTTGACATTAGGCTTTAAGCAACAATTTATTGCAATCAAAAAGTACGTTGAATAGGGCTTACAGACTACTTGGCTCATATTTATTAAATTAATTAAAATATGAATATTAATAATATAGTTTTATATTACATTCAATCTGAACAGGAATATAAATAAAGAATATCCATAAAATATCTCTTCATCCAATAAAATCAAACCCAACTCCATACCTCGTCATCAGCAACCCCAATTGCATACAACAGCCTCGGCTGTTAACATTCTCTGTTACTAACAGCCTCTGATAAAAGTCTACACAGACGGTTAGCAGCTCAGATTCAAACGAGTTTAGCCACCACGCCTGCTCGTAACATGGGCAACAGCAAAGCGACAAAATTGTTGCCGTGTGGAATGTAAACGTTGCTGAGTGCGGGGTGGAGTGGCATGCCGGGGGTTGATGTTATGCCAGCAAGGGTGGTTGTATAAGAGCGTGCGATGCTAGGTTTGGGCAGCAATTGAAACCTTAGCCATGTCGCGTTTGTAAGCAGACAAACATGCGCTAATGTTAACAGCATGATTTACGTTATAATTTTTAGATTATTACCTAAGATAAGAAAGGGATGTAAGAAAGGGAAAAGTAAAACAGATTGCACTGAAAATTTATATTTTTGGATAGATTTGCAATGGGAATTGAAAATTGAATAAATATATTAAAATATATGAGATTAAAAAAATATTTATAATTAATTATAAAATATGTAAAGTAATTTTATTATATTTAAATTAATTATTAATTTTGAAAACTATAAAAAAATTGCGTTTTAAAAGACAAACAATTTGAAAAATGATTTACAAAATAAAAAAAATATAAAAAAAAAATAATATAACAAAACTAAAAAAACAAAAAAAAAAGTAAAGTCAACCAAAAATAAAATCGCTTTTAAGTCCATATAAATCATTATCTAAAGACATTTTTCCAGTCAAGTAATTCCAAGTTTTAAGTAATTTTGTATGTAAATTCTAATACAGTTTTCAATTTAATATAAATATACTTTACAATAATAAATTTATATATATTTTTTTTTAATATTCGAGAGTCCTTTTCTATTTGTATATTTTCTGGCTTATTGCAATTGGAATTGTAGTGCAATAAATTTTGGTTTTGGTGTTTGGCAAAAATATAATAAATAATGCAGAAAAATATCATAAATAAGAAATAGTAAATCCCAACGCAGGGCCACAATTGAAATTTAGAATTTGGCAGAGAGTTGCAATAGTTGTGCAAGTGGGCAGCGTGGGAGTAAGTGGAGTTAGTTGAGGCTAGGACCGGTCTACGGTTATAGCTCTGGGGCTAGCTATCCGGTAACAATTATGTGACACTGATGACATGACAAGAGCGTAAAATGAAGTGCGAGGGCGAACGAGGTGAACTGTGAGTTGTCCCCGAGGGTTAAATGAACTGCAGCTACTGTGGCGTGTCAAAGGACAAAGGTCGTCGATGTCGCTGTCGCTGTGTCGCTGCTGCTGTGCATTTAATTTGCACTTGAATGGGAAATGGTAAAATAAACTGCACAATTACACCAACAGCAACAGCAACAGCAGCAACAACTACTGCAAAGACCTGATACAAATGGCGAACAATTTCAATTTGCTTTTTAAAACAGCTGCTTTGTTATTTCAGTTGTGGCCATTTCAGTTGTTGTAGTTGTTGTTGTTTGTTTGTTGGTCGGCATTCAAGTGACTGGGGGCTGTCCTGCTCCTGCTACCATCTGCCATCTCTGACACTTGTGCTTGCCCAGCGTTGGCGGCGCTTAATTAATTTATTTAATTACGTACACATTTGCATACATTTTTAATCAGTTTGTAATTCAGCATCTCTGCTGCCCATTCAACATTTAATCATATGAAAAACGCAACTGTTTATTTTCCAGCAGCAACAAAGCCCGAAAAAGCCAAACAGCTTTAAAGGGAAGTCGCTGGGAATGATCGACTAGCTGTTAGCCTGGAGAAGAGTAGAAAATCATGAAAAAGATCTATAGTTAAACTTCTATTACTTGCTGATGACCGCGATTGATTTTATGAAATATAAATTCTGATTTGTTTCTAATATAATTAAAATTCACTCTTTTAATATTATATCGTTAAAATATATTATTAATATTATACATATATACAAGTTTCGCTGTGTGTACTCAATTTAGCAATTTATTTTAATTATTTAATTATTCACGTTTTGCACTTTAAAGTGTTCTCCATCAGATATTTTATATGCATTTGGTAAAAGGATTTTTCTTGAAATACTTAAAAAAAATATATATATATATATTTTAAAAATCTTATCTTGAACATAATTTTGTTCTCTCTTTTAAATATAGGCCTCTTCAACTTTAAAATAAAAGAAATGTCTGATCTTGGATATACCTTAACATAATTATTATATATCATTTAATATAAAATGGATCAACTTTAAAAAATTTAATTTAAATATTTTCATACTACAAAAAATAATATATTGAAATATATATTTGTTGGTAATCAAACTCCTTTCGTTTCCTTTACGCATCTCCCACAGTAGTTCAAAAGAATTGTTAGTCAGCGTGAGTATATTTTAAAAACACCTACAAAAAGAACAAACAAATAAAAACTCACATTCAATTTGTATGCATGACTCTCTCTCTCTCTCTCCTCTCTCTCGCATTCTTTCTCTTTTTCTCGCCCTCTATATATATTTACTTGCTTTGATTGTCACCCTCAATGGCTGCTGATAAGCAGCAAAATGAAATGCATAAATCAATTACGAAATTAAATTGTGTGGAAATAATCATAAATTGAGTTTTTAAATGAAGTATCGTTCAGATTTCGAGCCACGCAACTTATGAATTCAATTAAATAGAATTTTTCGCATACAAGAGGAATAATCTTTACACAAAACCAGATTGTGGAAATTTAATAATTTTAATTACGCCAATTATGCACTTTGATAGCAAGGAAAAGCTCTCGTCGTAAAAAATATGTTTTGAGAACTAAGCCTAACTTACGCCGGGCTAATGCCAGCTTTTGGTCTTAAAAGCAAAAAAAGGTTAAGACTAAAAACAATAAAATTTGGCCATAAAAACGTAAATGAAGTGCGTCAACGGTTTTAGGCATCCTCTTAATCTTATTCTCTTTTATTTTTTATGACCAAAACCCTTTCATTATTTAAGTGCTGGGCGTATACTTGATGGCATTACGCATACGCCACGTGCACGCATAAATTTCGACTCTCTCTCTCTGTATGTGTGTGCTACATTGTTTGTTATTATAATTGCATTATATATATATATATATATATATATATATATATTTATATATTGCTATTTATATTATATATATATATATATATATATATATATATATATATATATACGATATTAATTTTAGACTCTTTGGCTGAATAACTTTTTGAAAATATTTTTCTTTTGTTCTATGTTGTTGTTTTATTTCATTATGAATTCTATTTTTGTGGGCACGTTTTTGGCACAATTAGTTTAATTAAAAAATAAAATAGCTTTTAAAAATTCTATATGAACTGCACACAAAAGCAGCTCAACCAAAGCCGCAATTCGGAATTATAAATGCATTGGTAATTAATTGCCTCGGCATTGTGTGCAGGCCTCACTGCGCACAGCACGGCCGCAGTTTTACAAATGGCGCAAAAATGCAAGGGAATTTACGGCTAAGCTGATGAAGATTAGATTGGACCAGTGCGGTTTTACGTGGATCAGTTATGGGCGAGTGGTGCAATATGAATTTGGAGTGGAATTTAAGGAATAGTGTGGAGATACAGGGGTTGAGGAGCGAAAGCTAAGTTTTACGTGTGCTCTGCGCTGCGATTGTGATAACTGAACACATTTGACCGTATGCTTAGCAATCGAGCTAAGTTGGAGGAGATCAAGCACAGACAGAGCGAGCATAGGGAGATCGAACACAGCGAGAATTATTCAACTTCCACTCTATAGCTTGACCACTCTAACTGATGCCGTTCTCTCGCCTTATGCTTGGAGCAACTAGAGCTAGCTAAATTTCATAAAATTTTGCCTGCCAGCAGAAGTATCATTGTTCATGTTTCCATTAAACTACTTCACTACGCTTCACTTCTCACATTTGTTTACTCTCATATATTTTCTTAATTTTATTTTACAAGCACATGCAAAAATTCAGATATTTCAATCTTTTTAATTGCCGTAATTGAATATCAACAATTTTTTTAATGGCAGCTGCGTCGACATGGAAAATTTATTTATGATAAATCAAATGCAATTTTGTGTTAGCCTGTGCTGCGAGTCGAGCTTAAGCCAATTTGCATAGAATTGGCCATGAAATGTTGTTGTGGCTGTAATCCCAGGGAGAGCTCAAGAAAATCATTTGCTCTGGAATTTAAATGAAATGCGTATGTGAGTGTGGGTGTGGGTGGATGTGCATGAGCATGTATAAATATTCAAAAAGATTTCGCATGCGGCGCACATTTTGAATACATTTGAAAATTTCTTGCTTTTTATAAGTTTTATTTTTTGTATTGTAAGAGAAATGAGAAATATTTGCATTTACTTGAGTAGCAGCGACGCCAGAATGCAAAAATGTAATTTCCATGAAAGAGCCGTGAGCCGGAGCGCAGAGCAGCCCATCGCCATCCGAATTCAAAGTGGCTGCAAGTGCACAGGCATGCGAGGCAGCTGTCGAGCCAGTGCATCCCGTTTTCCAGATTTTTCAGCCACTCAAATTTGTAGGCGGGGTGAATGTCGTCGTCGTCGTCGTCTTCGCTGGCGTCTATTGTGCGGGTTAGCAGCATTGCATTTGTATGCTGACAGCAGCTGCCTGCTGTTAAAGCAGCTGCATCCCAAACACCCAAACCACTCAACCACACACACACACACACACATACAAACAGCCATTCACGAATGCTTGTCGCATTGCATGAAATATTTGACTTTTGATTAAAGCGCCAACTCAAGTGTTCTGCTCTGACGCTGGAGCCTTAGTCCTAGTCCACTGTCTGCTGTCCTGGCCCGGAACCGGAGCCGGAGTCGTTGCTTCGTGCTTGCCACTGTGGCACTTGACAAGATTCACTTGTCTCTCAAATGCATTTCATATTGTGTTGCATAATTTTGTGGTTTTTCTAATGTGAATTGTGTGCGCGCGCGCAAAATTCTTCGCAAGAAGCAAAAAGCCAGCAGACGCCGCGCCACTCGCAAAACTTTACCAAGAAGTTGCCACCAAGTTTTTGTCCTCGTTGTGGCATTGCACAAAAATATGCATTGTCTGTTGTCTGTGCTCTGTTGCAAATAACTGTGCATGACCATGGAAAGTGTTGCTGCTGGTGTTGCTCAAGCTGCTGTTGCTGCTTCGCTTAAAAATACCCTACATAAAGGTAGGGAAGACGAGCGGGTATAGGCATTGAGATAAATGAAGTTCTAAAATGGGAATTTTTAAGAAATTTTCCTTTGAGAATATTAGAAAATTTTTTAAATAAATATATAAAAATATATACTTTACATATTTGGATATGTATTCAAATATTTATAAATATATTAAATATTTAAATATCCAAAATTAAAAAAAATAAATGTATATATATATATTTATAAACACATAAATATACATTTTTGTATACATATATAAAGAGAATTTAAAAGGCTTAAAGCTACATCTAAGTCTCAGCCATAGCCATACAGTTAATTTCTGTTGCAAATAAATGCAGCTAAGCAAAAAAGATATAATTTTGTTTTTTTTTAGTGTTGAAAAACGCCCTTATACGTTCTCAAAACTCCTTTTGAATAGTGTTGCCCAAATCTCTCTCTCTCTCTCTCTCTCTCTGTCTGGAATCTTAATTTTAATTAGTATTATAAAATAAATATTAAGCTTTAAGCTTAAGACATTTGAACTCTGCACATAAAAGAGCATGTAATAAACATACACATTCTTCCCCCCTACACACACACATACGTTTAACAGATTTCGGTGGGTACTGCGACGAAAAATTAATCATACGCTCTGATTGGCAGCACAGTCAAGGGGTAGCTGCTTGGGGTGCAGTGGCACCGCCACAGAAAAAAAATTAAAAATATTATTGCTGAACACAAAAAGCAAATTAATTTTTCATAAAAGGCAAACCACGAAGCGGGTTTTGGACGGCTGCCTGCCACGTCGCGCCACACCGTGCAGCTGGTTACCGGTGGCAGCTCCTCTGCCTCTGTTTTGGCATCACATCGTCATCATCGGCATCATCATCAATGCGAGAAGCCGGTTGACGGTGCTCACGCACTCACATGGGGCACACTCACACATACACACACTCTCCCACACACACATCTCAAACACTCAGCCAGGGAGCCGCAATTAATTTTCAATGCGCGCTTTATGTGCCTTCATTGCGGTTCAATGGTATTGCGAATGTGTGGCCTCAACTGGCTGCACAAGTGCACGGGAGCGTGCTAATTGCCAAGCCAAATAGGTGGCGAGTCAAAGAGAAAGGCACGGCAAGGTAAGCAGCTGTAGTCGGCAGCTCAGGCTTTGATCAAGACTTTATTTATGATTTTTTTTTACGCTTTTTGTCTTTTTAATTTCCGCTCGGCTCAGCTAATTGGCTTCGTTTGAGTTTTTCATAATTAGTTGGGCGAATATGCATTTACAATTGGCATGATAAGAATATCAGTGGAAGAAGTTCTTATTGTAGAGTTGACTCGGAGAGTGAACGCGATAGATATACGATATATAAGAAAAAAAAAAAAAAAAAGAAATTGGCAATCATATATGATGACAGTCAGTACTTATGCTCACCTCAAGATGGAGCCACTTTTGCAAAAGGAATTTTTTATTATTTGGCATATTTTCGTATATATATATATTGAAAAATAGTAAATAAATAATCACGACTGGAATACTTTTGCTATATATTGTTATACATACAATATTATTAAAATATTCATTCCATTATTACTAGATACTATAGAAATTTTTCTTTAAAAATTCATAAAAAATCAAAACTTGAAAAAACTAAAAATGTAAAATTAAAAATATTTCATGCTGATTATCAAGATCATGATTCCCAATCCTTACTTAATCGGTCGTAGCATCATAGCGGCATATTTCAGTGAGTGGTTATGACCTCGAAAACTGAACCAATTGATACCCTTGCCACTATTGTCATCCCCGTATTTTCCAGTTAGGTGGCTGAAGAAATTACATAATTTAATTTAAAGGAATCATTTAATTCCCAAATTTAATACCTACCTTTCATGGCATCTATCATACCACCAGGCGCCAGTGCAAAGGACGGCACAGTTTCTTGGGTCAACACCATTCGACTTGTCGTAGGTCGAAAATTTAAGGCCGTGGTGTTTTCTGAGCGAGTCGCCACCGTTTCCCTCGGCCTTTCCCAGAGTGTGCAGCACGTAGGACTCCAGCTCATCACCCACTGCGAATCTGTCATACTTTTCATATTTTTTTACACCATTGCGGTCTTCGAGCAGCACAAGCAACTCCTGACTTCGATCGGCAGTCAATGCATGTATCTTGTCCAGGCCCAGAAAAAACTCGCCATCTAGGCTGCCAAATCCGTTCTTGTAGTCATTCCAGTTCCTATAGAAGTCAACACTGCCGTCCTGGCGACGCAGAATGACAGTCCAGCCGGCGCCGTGATCGTTTTCATCACAGACGACTTTGAAGGGCTTGTTGCTGTAGCCTGGTATACGGATCAGGGATATACCACTGGAAGCTGGAACTGCTTCATGACAGTTTCGTTTATAGCTGCCTATATTGACTGGATTGAGTCTCCATACAATCTCTTCCAGCTGCTCTCCTTGCTTAGCTTCCTCCAATCTATAGAGAAAGTGGACATGGATTTGCGATAATGTACTTAGTTAATATAGTTTAACTTAAGAAGCTCACCGTATCTCTGCTAGCTGAGATTTTATTTCAATTAACGCTTTAGTCTCATTGAGATTAGATTGGTAACTACACTCACTCCGAGCACTATATAGAATAATGACGAAGACAGCACAAAGCGAATGAGCGAACATCGTGTAAACCACAAGCAAGCGAGCTCCCGAGTTAACTGAACTGATTTTCAGTCGAGTCTTGTATTTATGGAGAATTTTAATGTGTATATAGAAGATAAAAAAGATTACAGGTTATTGAAAAGACAAACAATATTATTGGTCTTTGCCAAAATTAAATTAATTTGGGATTGTTTATTTATCGAAATGGCGCAAACACGTCTGTCTATATCTATATCTATATCTATATCTATATCTATATCTATATCTATATCTATATCTATATCTATATCTATATCTATATCTATATCTATATCTATATCTATATCTATATCTATATCTATATCTATATCTATATCTATATCTATATCTATATCTATATCTATATCTATATCTATATCTATATCTATATCTATATCTATATCTATATCTATATCTATATCTATATCTATATCTATATCTATATCTATATCTATATCTATATCTATATCTATATCTATATCTATATCTATATCTATATCTATATCTATATCTATATCTATATCTATATCTATATCTATATCTATATCTATATCTATATCTATATCTATATCTATATCTATCTGTATCTCTATCTCAGTCCTCTACTCACCTTATCTTTAGCTTGTGATAACTGTAATAGGATCTGCTGTCAATGTAGTTGAACGTTTGCTGACGTCACAGTTGAAAACTTATTCGCAATGATTGCGTTGTTGTCTGCCAAATTGAGCGCAAAAGCCTTGACAGCCCAACTAAATGAACCCGGTACTGGGGGTGGCGGGGGTGGGTAGAGGGTTCAGCTCTCGGATTGGTCGTGGCTCGTGGCGCTCAACTGGGAGCTCAGGTGCCATCAGTTCCGACTCGTTTCAGTTTGAAGTTTACGCTGTTTGACAGTTTCGGTTGTGTGGCAAAAAGTTAAAACTGTTTTGCTAAAAACAATGACAACGAATACCAGGAACCGGGCGCTGTTTTCGGGGCAGCATCAAAGCGCGTGGGTATAAATCGAAATATTATCAAGATGCCGCCGGGTCGCGCATCTCAACTCAAACTCAACTGCTGCTAAATTGCTCCCCCCTCTTCTGATTATCGGGCCAAATGTCTGATGTGGCAGTGGAGGAAAAGGCAGTTAAGCGTTTTGGTAAACAAGTTTTTACCTACACAAGATACATATGTAAGTATCTTATATAAGTTTATGTATATTTATATAATACGCATGTGTGTGTGTGTATGTGTGTGTGAAATTTATGTTCTATAATATTGGCCTGGCAAATTTGCCTTTTGGTTAGCTTGTATTTCATTTCGCTTCAACACTTTGGTCCTGGTTTACTCGGAGGGTCCGGGCCGTGCCGGGCCAGCCGTACACATATAAATAACATAAAAATGAAGCGAATTCAACCTCAAAGTTCAGTTCAAATAACCACTCAATAGATCTAACCGAAAACGCTGCCAACTTTCGCATTTCATGTGCATACGAAATGCCCGCCGGCTGCCGTCAATAGACGATGAATTTAAATATGCCCCAAATTGAGTATTGGGCACGTAATAAAAAAAAAAAGAAACGGGGGGCGAGTAAAATAAAATAAGAAATGGATGGCAAAAAAAGAAAGGAAGAAAACATTGAGTGAAGGCCAGTTCGGGCTAAGGCACAGCTCACAACACAGCACAGCACAGCAGACAGGCCCTGCAGCCGGTCGATGGGGCCCCGTGTTATGTATGGCATCGTAAATAAACCCTTTTTTTACTTAATCCAAATTCGTCCTCGGGGAACAATTTGTTACACAATTTAAAGAAAGAAAAGCGAACACAACGAAGAAAAAAAGAAACGAAGAGAATAAAATGAAAATAAAAGGCGATGCGCCGAGTTTAGACTTGAAGTGTGTGTGCTCGGGCAGTCGGTTCGTGCAGGAGCCTAGATTTGGCCCAGGTCCGAGCCTGACCCAGCTGTGTGCCCGGCCATAGGGTCAGTTTGGCTAAATGTATCTACATACATTGTCCCTTTTCCAGCTGCAATATTTTCGCCATAAAATATTTATATATATAGATATTCTTCATTTTTTCCATGGCCTTCCCTGTAATAAGGTTTTAAATTTCTATTTGGAAACACATTTTTGATATGCTTACATAAAGAATATGCAGCAATAAAACGAACCAATCGGACGAACGGACGGACGAACGGACGGACGAACGGACGGACGGACGGATGAAGTGTAACGACTGCCTCTAGTGCGGGTTTTGAAACCATTTATGGCTAGAGTTGGAGCAAAGTTGCTAATGGTAATTGAAGAGAGATGCTGATGGGCACTATTAAAGTTTAATTATTTTAATAAATTTAATCTTAATTATGATAATATAATTTTAATATTAATACCAATTTTAAATATTTATAATTTTTATTTAAGTTCAGATAAAATTTTATTTGTTTATAATTATTATTATTTAATTTTAATTTTATTTTAAATTTAAAATTAAATTTTAATGTTTATTGACGAAAGCTCTTTGTAAAAACACATTAAAGCGCATCATAAAAAGCTTTTAAGTTCAAGTATTGCATATGTATCTTTATATTCTATTTGTCCTGTCAATTATTCGTATACAAGCACAAGAAAGCTTCTTAAAACAAGCCTAAAAGCTCATTTATATTATTATTCCGTTACGTAAGAGGCTGCGTTAGAGTTGTGCTGGAACTCTAACTGCTTCAGCCCACACACAAGCTCCGTTCTGTTTCCATTTTTTCGTACTGCTAAAAGGCTTCTTTGGCTCTTCCAGATTACCTCTGTTACTATTCTCAGGCCGGGTATAAGTAGCTGTTGGCTGATTGGCCGAACGAGCGGGCTGTATAATCAACTAAGCTGGCTGTGCTTTGTTGCTTTGCCTGCCAGGACAATAAAAACAGTTGCCATTGCCGCTGCCTTTGCCATTGCCATTGCTGTGTATGGCAAAAACAATGCGGGCCGTGAATCGATGCCGACTTTCAAAAATTAGCGGAAACGGAAGCCAATCAGCAGTCAACGGAAACCGCATTGTGTGCCGCAGTACTTCAATTTCGTGGCTTCGATTATGATGAGGCGCCAAGCCGTCGCTCTGCCGCTCTTCAGTCACTCGTGCAGGGCGCTGCAGCGGACTTTGGCTTTGTGGTCAGTGCCGAAAATAATGGCCAAAAGCCAATTTACGTTTCCGCCCAGTCGACAGCGAAGCTCTCGCTTGGCCGGAAATTGTGAAAAATCAACTCGGTCAAAGGGCACACACATATGTAGAGAGAGCCTCTCTCTCCCCTTCTGTTCCTCTCTCTCTCTTTCTCTCTCTCTCTCTCTCTCTCTCTCAGACATATTGAACCGTTGAGCAAATTGAGTTTCATGAGGAAAATTATCGCTTAACGAGCCGATTTCAATGTAAATTCAACTTAAGCCCAAAATGTTGCACTTCAACTACATAAAATGCTGCTCAAGTTAAGGTCGCTGCAGTGTTCGAAAACTTTTGCCAGCAGCCAGAAGACGAGCAGCTGAGCGTCAAATGTCTGCGAATTTTATAATGAAATTCCACACAGAGTTTAATTATGCCGAAGGCATTTCAGTCAAAAGTCGCTGGAATTCCAAACTATTGCTCTGAAAGTCTTTTTGTATTATTGCAGTTAAGTTGAAATTTGCATTGTCCTAAGGAGAGGGAGGGAGTAGTGGCTGCTGCTCGATTTCAATTTAAATAAATAAATTTTGTGGCGGATTTAAAATTGAAAATTCTCATTATAAATGAAGCTTTAATGCTGGGTAGATATAATGTAATTTTAGCAAGCCTTGAGATATATATAAACATATATTTTGTACTGAAAAATTTAAGCTTGAGCTGCCTAATATAATGCATTACTGTATAATAATATATATATTTTTATACATTTAAAAAAATATTCTTTTTATTTTTCACAATTTTCCTTATATATCGAAATTCAACTCTTTATTTACTTTATGCCTTAACTTTTGCGCAGAAATATTATAAAATTTCTCGGCAACTTTTAAAGGCAGTTCACAAAGTTGCCATCAAGTATCTTTCGTTCTTCTTGTTAAATAATTCACTTGGCTGTAAAGTGGAGTAAGCATTCGTAGAGATATCTCGATAACGTTCATCCAGCATAGTTCGTACCTTATCTGGGTTTACGTGATCGCACGTATGCGCATTCGTTAGCCTTGCGTGCAAATCCTACACAGGACATAAATTTTACAAAAAAACAAAAGGAAACCAAGAATTAAGCATGAAGCATGGAAAGAAGTGTCCCCAGGTGACCGGCAGCGGGTCAAGTGGCACGTGAGTTAGTTTTGAGCAAAGACGGAGCTAGCTGTTGCTGGTTGCATATTCGATAATTAAATAAGTTAACCAAATGCCAACAATCTGAAATTGAATGCTGAGTTAAAGCTCGAGCTAGCGCTGCTTGTGAAATTAAATAAGTTGGGGCCAACCGCTAACGAGAAAGGTGTCTGGCACTAGGAATTAATGTGGCGGTTATGTGAAGCCCCTGGCAGTGGCTGCGGCTGAACAACCGACACCACCGACACCACCAACAGCACCAACGGCAACGGCAACGGATGCGGAAGCCTGCGCAGCGACGGCGCGTAAAATTGCAGGCGCACATGTGTTCAGAGTTTAATCTGTTTAGGCAACACGAGCGCCTGCCGACAACTTGCAAAACTTCTTCACTGGCGGCAAACAAGGTAACACTAACTTTACCT
The DNA here is from genome assembly GCA_035047545.1 of Drosophila paranaensis. Classification (NCBI taxonomy): domain Eukaryota; kingdom Metazoa; phylum Arthropoda; class Insecta; order Diptera; family Drosophilidae; genus Drosophila; species Drosophila paranaensis. The sequence goes on along the minus strand of JAWNPL010000067.1, from coordinate 74,225 downwards.
GGCAGCCAGCTGCCACACACCCACACCTACACACACACCCACACCTACACACACACAGCGCACAGAATAATGCACTAAACGTTGAAAATGAAATACAAGGCATTTTATCAGCACAGCCACACCCCAGCCTCTCTGCTGCGCCCGCACTTTTGGCCAGCTTAAAACATGGTCGCTAAAAATAAGTTGAAGTTTCTGAATTTATTTTCAATACCCAGCAGAAGTCGAGCTCCCCGCTCGCTCGCTGCTCACACTTAATTGCAAATGCAATTTTCTTCGGGTTTTTTTTCGAGAAAAGGCACAAGTTCTGAGAGAATTTGACAGAGCAGCCTTCTTGAGTTGATCGCGGCTTTAATGCGCTTTTTAGTTAGCTTATCAAATTTGAAAGTTTTCATCTAAAAAATATTTTTTTTAAATTTTATGTGAGACTTTTTGATAGAATATAAAAACTTATTCCAAGTTGGATCTCTTCTGAAAAATTAACTTTTTTACGAAACAAAATATTTAATAAAGCCAACTTTTTTAGAGCTTTCAGACATGAATAAAATTCGCCTATGCGCTTGTGTTTTAACTATAACTAGATCAACTGCTTTCACGCCCATCACTCTGGAGCCGAGTTAGTCCCCAACTGACCTGCTGTCTGGACGTTAATTAAAGTCATTTTTGAGCAGAAATTTAAATTCGGCAAGCGCAAATACGAGTAATACGAACAAACAACATATAGCAGAGACAACAATTTGACCATGTTTGCTGGCAGCCGGGCTAAATGCTGTGTAGCTGGCAAATGTTGGGAAAAATTCTGGGAAAATTGCTGGCACACAGAAACCATCAGCAGTCAGTTGTGTTTGCGCAGCCGTGAGTAAAAAATTCAAAAACATAAACGGAAATTACCACAAAATAGAAACCACAGACCCTACCATACACCCCTCGCACACAAACACACACACAGAAATGTTGTTGTTGCTATGCCGCAATCTAACAGGACAATCTTTTGATTAACATTCTTGGCATTTTGGGGGGAAATTAGTTTTTATGTTTATTACCTGAGCCATTACATGGCATGGAAAATGAACTTGTTGAGAGCATTTGCTCTTAATACCCTGGAATCGAAAAAAAGCAGTGTAGATAGGCAGGTTGATAAATATAGTAATTATTTATTATAACTATTATTAATATTTAATAATAAACTTGAGTTTCGGTTCGGAAGTTTTGTTTGTTAATTTATTTATTTTAAAACTAATTGATTTATTTATTTATTTTTTTTTTTATTTTTTTTATATTTGTTTATTTATATAATTTATATATTTCAATTTTATTTCATATTTATTATTTATTTATTATACACTTATTATTTATTTACTTATTATTTGAATATTATAGCAAAATTGCGCTTCAAATTTAATATCTTACCAAAATTATAAATTTCCAAAATAGGTTTGGTATTTCTATACAATTAAATAATTGTCTCAATTGCCAGATCTTCAATAAATATATTCATATATACATACATGCATAAGCTATATATAAAGCTGTCTTCAGTGGGTATTTGCCAGTCCGTCTACCTTTCATCAAGCTCTCGCAGCTCCAGTTTTCGTCGTTTTTTCGTGCTGCATTTTTAGCTTTTGATATGATATAGCAAAAGTCCATTTGGCTGCTGGTCGGTGAAAAGAAATGATCGCAATCAATAATTTCTGGAGCGGAGCGGATGAGCTTAATTAATGCAAATGCTAGCTGGTCGTTGATTTTAATTTAGATTGGGCAGAGCGACTCGCATTATGTAAATGCGAAATGAGACAACGAAATTTACAGAGTTTTCTGTAAAATTGCCTGGCAACGCTTGCAGCTCGCTTTGACTGTGTCTGTCCGTGTTCAATTAAGTAATTAAATCTTTGTGTCAGGCTTTGTGATTTAAGTGCAGACGTTTGTCAATGTCGCACGTTATATGATATTAATAAACGCTGAGTTCATTTCGCCAATGCAAGCCGACATTTTAATTAACTAATCAAAAGCAACGTGTTGCCTTGGATTCGGTTCGCCAGCATGCGAGTACATACATAAATTCAGTTTTCATCTTTACGGCAATCGCATTTGGCCATGAATTTTCCGGCTCCGGTTCTCTCTCTCTCTCTCTCTCTCTCTCTTCGACTTGGCTGCGGGCATTCTATTGCAGCTGCATTTGGCATTTTGGGCCTGCCTAAGCCTGCCGTGCGTTCCCAGTTGCTGCATGCATCATGTTGCAAGCCACATGCCCAATGCCTCCTGCTGCCGGCTGCCTGCTGCCTAGTGCCTACTACTGCATGGCTGTAAATCAGTGGGAATTATTTGTCACATGCACACAACTTATGCAAAGATAACGTATATTAATTTTGCACCTGGCCCAAAATGTAACCAAGAACTGCATCAAAAATGCCAGAGGCAATTTATTAGTTATGAATATTAGAAATTTTCATATTTTCCTCACATTAAATTTCCAAATGAAAATTCTCGCCTGCCTGCGGAATCGCTTTAAACTGTTGCCTTTAATTAAACGCAAATATGTGAATTATCTCCTAACAGACAGATTCTTCTCTATATTTTTGCATAATATTTAAATTAAATAAGCATAAATTATGTTAGTTTAATTTTAAATTTAAATGGAGAGTGTTTCTCGGGTTCAATTTGATTTGATTTTGTGATATTTGATGGATAATTTCATATCGATTAAGTGGAATTATGTTCTTCAGAAGAAGTTTAGACTTTTAACATTTCATAAATATATTTGTCTTAGTTACTAGTATTTACTAATATAACATTTCATGCAGTTTAGCTTACAAATAATGTAAACAAATCATCTTTTCTCATGCATACCGCAGCTAAGGAGGAGGTGCGACTGATACGATAGCAAAAGTTTTACATAACAACTCGACAGTTCAGAGTCTTCTGCAATACTTGTTGCAATGGTGAGTATATTTTCTTCATTTCAGCTTAAAAGAAAGCATAAGAGTGTGTTGATGCTCAAACTTAGCATTTAATTTAAAGTTCGACGAACGTATTCATGCCAATATTCACATTATGTATGCGTAATTAATATATATATTTAATACTACCAACTTTATAATAAAATGGCTCTAATTAATACATATTTTAAAATTTAAATACAATCATTAATCTATACAGCTGCTGAACAATAATTATAGCAAATAGTATCAGTCTTCTTTGATCACCTAAAAAAAGATTTTTTGTATATATATTTCTAAAAAAGGAATTTAAAAAAATTACAAAAACTGCAGTTTCGCGAACTTCTAAAAAGGAATTATAAAAATTAAAAAAAAGCTGTTATCTCGTTTATAAACAAATAAATAAATACTAACAATTTTTTGTATTAATATTTAAGCTCTTTGCTTACTTGTTGCAGTCCGGCAAAGCGGTTGCATTGATGATAAGCAGCCCATTTGGCAGCTGCAATAAAAAACAACCATCAGCGAAATATGAAACATAGCTTGCATTAAGAGTATTACCTTTTTTCATCCTTTACAGCTGCCCGCGCTCAGCCGTCATCTATGCATGAACATATATACATAATAAAAGGAACAAAGCGGAAATGCTTTCAAGTGTAATGATAAATGAACGCAAACTCTGAACATAAATCAACACGGTTGGTATAGGTTGGTAGATGAACTGGATGTTGGGTTCGGGTTGGGTTGGGTCTGGTGCTGGTGCTGATGTAGGGTTCCAGATGCACCTCAGGCGGAGCAATGATGCTGCTGCTGCTGCCGCTGATGGGTTAAGCCCAACTTCAGTGGCAAACTAACTGCAAACGGGCTTGTGCCTGTCCTGCTCTTCCTGTCGCTCCCCTTTTCGGATGATTTAAGCGCCGCTGCTCGACTCCAAATGTGTTGTGGGAAATATGCATAAAAGCAACGCCGGTAAAAAATACAACGAAATTTGTATATACATACATATATAAATGCACGCACATACTACAATATTTTTAATTTTTCATATTTTTTGCCACTAAAAAAACGAGAAAATGAAAAACAATAAAAGTTCAGCGAAAGGTGCAGCTGCCACGCCCACAGACACACGGCACACAGCCCGCAGAGAGAAGTGCGCCTCCCTCCGAGCCGCAGGCAATGTAAAGCACCCATGTGAGCCATTGCACATTCGCATTCACATTCGCATTCGCAGAGTCGCATCCGTTTCGGGTTGAAACATTTTTTTCGAAATTGCATTGTGAATAATGTAGTGTTAATTCTCGTGAGTGCCATGTTCCCTGTTTTATGGGTTTAATGCTTTTGTTTATTGGTCTGCTGTTGCATACCGAGTCCAAGGACTCTGTAGGTTTTCCAAGTAGGATCCCAGTAGTCATAGTCCTGCATCTGACTGCCCCAAAAGCCGGGCTGCTGCATTTCTGCTTTTGACACTTGACAAGAAAATGCATTTCGCCTGCCATTTGACTTTTAGTTTTCCTTTTGTTTCCCCCTCGAACATTGTCGTAAATTAAAATGAAATTTCATTTCGGTCCCACACAAATTATTAATTGACAAATAATAAAAGCAAAGCAACGACATAAATATTGATAGCAAATGACAGACAAATGCCAAAGTTCCAGCCTAATGGCTGCTTAGCACGAGTGCCATTTGTGTCTCTACAGAGATTTTATTTATGTTTTTTTTGTATTCAGAAATGTATCGAAATACTAATTCCATTAGTTTTCTTACTCAAGTGTGATAAAGCAGAAAAATGTTAGAAATACTTATACGCATTAGGAGAAAAGTTTTTTTTTGAGTCTCAAAGATTTGCTTAAGATACAAAGAATAAAATAAATATGATTAAATAATTAATTAAATTTTTTAAATAATTTTATATTAATATTTTATATTAATTAATAAAATTGATCAGTAAAATACATAAAATAGCTATTTAATTAATTAATTATAGGTATTAAATAAGGAGGAATAAATATTTAGGATATCTATGATCAATAGTTTTTGGATTTTAATTATTTATGTAACTATCCAAAAATGATTTTATAATTAATAAAATATAAAATCTTTGCTTTAAAACAATCGCTCATAGCGTATTCACCTTTCGTCATCCTGCTCTCGATTATTTTTCATTTTTGTTTTATTCATTAATAGTATTGTATCTATCTATCTGTCTGGTGATGTATAAAGCTGAATTTATGGCACTGGCCGACACTTAAATTGATTTTTTATCGCCTTTCAACACGACAAGCTTGTTGTTGTCATGCATAAATTACAAGTGAGTTACTAATGGAGAATCAATAATTATGATTGACAGCGGATTCGCATATTCATGAATGCATTTATCAACACTGTATTAAAGAAGCTGTTAACAGGGTTTTAACCAAGTGCGTAATACTGGTGCATAGATACATTCAAGCGAGTCTTAGCCAAGTCCTTCTTGAATGATATTATGTTTAAATCAAGATATGAGCAACTAAAATTTATTAGCTTATTTGAAAACAAATATACCCATTTGCACGTTGAGTACGGTGTATTTAAATGTCACTAGCTCTTCAATAATACACGAATTACTTTTAATAATACTCAACGTTGATTGATTGTGCGTTCATAATGCATTTTCTGTTGGCCTCTTGAATGGGAATCGTTTGAAATTGTTTTGCCATCGTAATTGACATTGCAATTCAAAAACTTTAATGCATTTGATAAGCACTTTTAATGCGATTGCCAGACTCGTTTGAGCAATTTACAGTTAACTTTGTGGTGCATTTGTCTTTTAAGTAAGTTCGTACGAATTCTGATTGTGAGCTTTTAGCCAAAAGTATTTACCACATTTATTTACAATGTGAGCAGAAATATGTATAAATTGATATATATGGGTGTGTATATATATGTGTGAAGTTACTCATGAGAAATTTGAGAATAAATTGCATTTGTTATGGACAAAATTCATTGAGAATTTTCGATTAAGTTTTTGTTACATTTTGCTCAATTGCTTGCTTTAGTCAGGTAGGAAGTTTTGAGTTGGAAGTGATTAACTTGGAAATACCCTGTAATAAGGCATAAATTATAGTACACTGCATTATTATTACAATAATATATATTAAATTATTATTATATTGGATATTATTCGATTTATATTGGCTATTAAAAACTATAGTAAATATCTTTCGAGTTCTTCTCTCTTACGAAGATAAAAACAGTAAGAAGTATCCCTTTCTTAATATTTTGTACAGGGTACTCAATGCTTAAATTTGAACTATTTTAGGCAAACATTTAAATTACTGCTGCAGGCTTAATGAATGTGTATGAATTGCCAAGATATTTAAACTTTTCATATTTATCAGCCTCAATAATAAAGTTAGCGATTTCAAATGTGTGGACTAAGCACTCACACACATGGGCACATGTATTAAGACACACATACATGCACATGCGCGCAGATATAGAGAACATCTGGCGGTTGCTGCTGGGGAATCAACAATTTTAATAATTTCGTTTTATGAAAATTGCGCTCGGGTTAAATGATTCGAGAAGAATGCGAGCAAGCAAAACTCGTAGCATTTTATGCCTTTTTTTTCTCGTTGCTGAGCGTAACCAACGGACCTCAGCCTCCAGCTACCCCATTGTTGTCACGTATGAGTGTGTGTATGTCTTTTCTCTCTCTCTCTCTCTCTCTCTCTCTCTCTCTCTCTCTCTCTCTCTCTCTCTCATATGTGTGTTTCTCTTGCTCTTCAAATGTTTTTGGCATTCATTCAGTTGACTTTTCAATCAGGTTGAAAGCTTCGAATGCCTTTTGATTCCTAATCAGGAAAATCTCTTTTAAATGCGTTCACTAATTGCAAAACTGTAGGGGATAATCATAGGCGGATGAACTCTACAACTCAGTGAGCCCCCATCGAACACCCTTCAGCTGCACTCACAAACTAATCAAGAGGCGCGCTTTGTTTCAGACATACGAACTTATGGCGAGGGGCTTTGGCTATGGGAAAAACATTTCGTCTGCTAAGAAGCAATTATCGCAGATAGGAAAAGAGTTTTTCCGCTTGTTTTGCGGCAAGTTTTTTGGGATAACTTTTGCTACCGCCGCTCCCCGGCGAAGGTTCTGTTTGTGAAGCACGTTTATCAGTGGCCAAGTTTTTACTACTGGCTGCGGCCCTCGTCTGTTCATTGTTAACTTTTCTGCCTTACTAATGGCTATCAGAGATAAGTTCGACTACAAGCCAAAGTTTTATTTTGTAAGCAACGTTGTTAATCTGTCGAGTATGTGTAGGGGCAGCTCGGGGGTGTGGGTGACGAGTGCTTTTAAAAAGTTATCAACAAGCGTTCAGTCAGAGATACGAGTCTTCTGTTAAGACATGTACTCCCAACACATGTTACTGACACACACACACACACACACACACACACACACACACACACACACACACACACACACACACACACACACACACACACACACACACACACACACACACACACACACACACACACACACACACACACACACACACACACACACACACACACACACACACACACACACACACACACACACACACACACACACACACACCCACCCACACACACACACACACACACACACACACACACACACACACACACACACACACACACACACACACACACACACACACACACACACACACACTCACACACATTTCAATAGTGCTAATCAAGTGCATTTGTATGTAGCTTGTCGGCTTGATTTGCAACTTGTAGCATGCCACCTGCGTGCCTTTTGACTTTTTCTATGTTTCGCTAATCAGCGAAATGTGTTAGATTAACGAATTTGCACACTTTGCCGTTAGAGATTAAAGAGGAAGGCATTTAATGAGGCATTGCCCTTAATACTAACGACAGGTGTTGCTGAGTTAGGCGACAATTAAATAGTGATACTATTTATATCATCTACTACTGGTTAGTCTACTCCTATTATGATAGTCGATAGTAGTATCTACTCTGCTTTCAAATAGAATTTATTAGAGTTTTCTACTACTCTCTAGGTATAATCTATTACTACTTTCTACTACTACTATTATCTATACCACTCTCTTCTACTACTATTTGTACCAATATTACTATCTACAAATATAACCTACTTCATTTATTTACTACTATAACCTACTTTTTTTATCTACCTCTACATACCATTTACCTCTATTATCTTCTACCAATATTTACTACTGCTATGATTATATACTCTCACCATCCACTACTGGCAAAGATTGATTTACTACAAATTACCCTGTATTTATTTACTGTTATTCTACTTTTTGCTGTTCTTTGAAGTACAATTTTATTAATAGTTGCATTATTCATTATAATTAAAAACGAGCTGTAATTCCTTAAAGTATTTACAAATAATTGAAATGAATTTAATTTTTCAATAATTTTCAACTTGATTCGCATTTACAACAGCTTTAAAAAAATAAATTTAAATCAGCAGCTGAAAATTGCAATTGCCCGACAGAGTCCGGAAATATGCATATATATATATATATATATATTATTTAAGTGTATATATAAATGCATATATAATATATATATGCATGAGTGTGGGCATAAGTTGGCTTCTGGCTGGGCTGTTGGCCAGGTGAATAGACAGCTAGATTGTGTATGATGAGATTATTTGAATTACCTTTGCAATCAAATTGACACCACATAGACGCACCGTAACGGACGGTGGACTGACAGGGACAGACAGCCGAACAGCTGGACAGTCGGGCAAGCAGGAAGCAGACGGCGCAAAGTAAAGGCGACGTATGCAAGTGCAGAGCAGCAGACGGAAAGAGAGGGAGTGACCGAGGGAAAGCAGTTGGAATCCGAGTCTGATGGCCAGTTAAGGCTTTATGCATTATCTAAAGAGAGAGGCATATGACGTGTGTTTGGCTAAATAATTCAAATGAAATTTTCACTAATGCCCCAATACCGAAATTTCCTGAGCTCTCGGCTCAGAGTAGGCTGTTAATGAGCAGCACATGAGCCGCATGGAGCAACAACTTGAGACACATTCACAAACGTTTTCGAGTCTAAACGAGAGAAAAAACATATCAAATAAAATGTCTGAAGTGAAATTCGAGCTGAATTGCGAGCAGTTTGCGTTGGAGGCGACTGAAGAGCTGTTTAAGCGAATGAACTTGGATCAGGAGCAGCATGAGAATTCCTTTCAGCTCGACGATGCTGAGAAGACGCTGAAGCAGCAGCAACTGGAGCAGGACCTGGAGCAGCTGCAGCGTCGCAAGAGCATTGCCTACGAAGACGCTCAGAAGAAGGTGGCTGTGCTCGCCAATCTGCTGAAGACCGTTGAGCCGGGCTGGCAGAAGCCGACGGCTGTTGAGGAGTGCCCACCACCGCAGGCCTATAATTTCAAAGACATCTACGAGCGCAGGAAGCAGCAGCTCGTGCGGGAGCACCTCGAGCAGGAGCGAGCTCAGCGCCAGTTCCGCAGCCGCCCCATGCCTGACTTTAGCCAGGCCCATCGTCACCTGGCCAACAAGCAGGTCGTGCATCGCATCACCTGTGCCATCACGCCCAACGTGCTGAAAACATCGCGCCAAATGCTGCTCAAGCGGAAGCAGAAAATCGAGCAGATGCAGCAGCAACAGCGCGATCAGCAGCAGGCCATGCGCCCCAAGTCGAAGCCGGTGCCCAAATTCAAGGCGACTCCCCTTAAGCCGTCCAATCATCAAGTGCAGCTAGAGGTGAAGCCGTTCCGTCTGTCCACGGAGCTACGTGCCGAGCAGCGCAAGATCTTCAATGCTCAGTCGCAGCAGGCTCAGGAGACCAGACGTCGCCAGCTCGAGGAGGAGCGCAAGCGCATCGAGCAGGAGGAGCTTCGTAAGCAGCGCCAATTGGCCACGTTTCGTGCTCGCCCCAATCCATTCAAGTATCAGTTTTGTCGAAATGACAATCATGAGTAGTTTCTGTGTTCTTATTTGGTTTAATTTTTGGTTTTTGTAGTTTTGAGTTTTTTCTATTGTTTTTAAATTTATAAATTTATTAAAATTCACCAAACAGAAGAAAATATGAAAAATTCTTTGCAATTCTGAGTGTAAGACAAACATATGATTTTATATAATCTAATTTTTATTATATTTTTTGCAAAAATAAGAAAATATTTTATATAATATAATTAAATTTTATAATTTAATATGTTATTATTCAATTTAACAATAAATAATAACTTAATAATTATATAAATAATATTTGATATAATTTTATTCAATAATATTCAAATAATATTTTATATAATTTAATTTAATAACATTTTTTTTAAATAATTCAATAGTAAACATAAACACAATTCCACTATATTTCGCACTACACTAAATATAAACAACAAAAATATATTTACTTACAAGACTTCAGCTTTTAAAACGCCCCAAACTCTAGATTCCAACTGCCAGCTATAGACCCGTTTCACTTAGGGCATATTTTGCGCTTTGAAGTAAAAGGCCAACAACCTTCGGCTTAAGAATTGCCTTTGATAACTTATGCTAGACATAATTGAACACAAGCACAGAGCTATAGGAGGGATAATTAAATCCCTTGAAGACGCTCTTAAATTTCAATAATCTTTTGCACACACATGTGCGCACATTCAATTTGTTCATTTAAAATAGCTCAGGTCGAGGCTCCATCAATCAAATGCTTGCCATCCAATCTCATTTCAACCCACCGCCAAATGCCCGCCCACGTGTTTCAGTACAAACAATTTGTTGTAAGTGTATCAATTGATGCGCTCCGAATATATGTATGCATGTGTGTGCTTGTGGCCCGCATGTCTGTACGTGTACGTGTGTGTGTGTGTGTGTGTGTGTGTGTGTACGTCACATAATCAAAAGCACAAATACTAAAACAAGCACTCAAACTGTCAAAGCAATGATTGATAGTGTTGACATTCGCTTTTTGGCTTCAGCTGGCAGCTCGTGAGTTTTTGTGCATTGAATTCTGTTAATGGGACGTTTGGAGATTCTATACAACATGCCACGCCCGCTTCCCCATTTTCACCTGGCTTTCAGTTGAATGATGAATTGCATTGCATGTGCTCTCTCCCGTATCAGGGTTGAGTGAAATTTGTATTTATTGTAAATTCTGCTGACTAAGTTTAAAGGTGACTTTCCATTTAATCGACATTCAAATTAATGCAAACAAATATCAGCAAAAATTATTATTTTGTCCTTTTTTCATATTTTTTATATATATGTATATATATAATCAGAAGTGTTGAAATCTGCTATGTCACAATTTGCTTTTTATTTTTTTGTTATTTAATTTGAATAATTATGCAAATAATTATGAAAAAAGTTGCGATTTTTTTATTAAATTTAGTTTGCAATTTAATTCGAGCGTAATAGGAAGGGATGGGGCAGGTTTTTATAACAATTATATTTATTTTGCTAAATGAAATATATTAATAATTAGTATTCAATGCATATACAGCTCATGATATAAATTAAAGAATTTAAATTTTTAATATTTGTTGTTAGTAAAATGTTAAATTAATCTTAGGTTGGCCTTAATCGGTTTATATTTTAATTTTGTATTTAAAAATGTTACTTATTTTAAAATTTGTAAAAAGTATTTATTTTCATTTTTTTTATTATTTAAATTATTTTTATTTAAGATATTAAAAATGTTTTATATATGTAAATATTTTTTTAATTTTCATTTTAGTCATGTATTCAGGCTGGCAGGCTTCTGCTACGAAAATGCTGCTGCTAAACAACATTTTCAACCTCCCCGCTAGCGGTTAACTTCAGAACTGTGCTAACGGTTAACAGTATAACAGCGCACTTTGGCGCTGTTGTCAATAGATGGCGGAGCATTACGTTAGCAGAATATGTAAAGTTAACAGTGCAAAGCAAAGGAAAGCGGAATTTGAGAGAAAATAATAATAAATATACTTTATATATACAAAAATAAAATTATAAAAATATATGAAAAATATATAAAAATATGAGACTCATGTTAAAAATAGACAAAAGAATATATATGTAATGGAAACTAATATTTGGAATATACTGGAGACACCAACAGCGCAGCTCCCCGCTGAACCAGGGAACAATGTGCAAAATTTGATAAGCTTGTGTTAAGAGTGTGCGTGTGTGTGTGTGTGTGTGTGTGTGTGTGTGTGTGTGTGTGTGCTTGAGTGTATGGGGAGTGGCACGAATTTACGTTCAGTTTTTATGCGTGGGTGGCGGGTTAAATAAGACGCTTCGCGGCGCTGGCACAGGGGAGCCAGGAGACAGACAAGAGTTTTGTGGGTAGGGCAGCTGGCTGGTTGGGATTCGAATGCGTTGGCGACTCGCCGACAATCTGCAGAGTTTCGCTGGCTTTTTGTTTGCGGCTTGGCACGGTGGAATTTAATAACGCGCTGATGCATGCAAAATAACGCATAAAAACATAAAAATGCACACGCAAAAAAAAGGGGCAAACAAATTACACCACACGCACAACCGCAACAATACAAATGACGGGTAGGAAAGGAAGGCTCCTACAACGTGAAGGCTTCAGTAGCTGCAGTGAAACAATTTTCGCAGTCAATTTTCCTTTATGAGCGGAAAATATTTCGCTGTGAAAATATGATGCGCATATTGGCAGCCATCAGTCGAGGCTCCAGAGTCGCTGCCCCTCCCTACGCTGGGCTGTGCGCTCCAGTTTAATTGAAACGCCAAATACTGCATTAAATCAATCGCCAACAAAATGAAAACAACAAATTTCAATCGGATAGTTAAAAAGAACAAAGTCCGCATAAAAAAAAGTGATAAAAAAGTTGCCGAATTGCGACATCAAAACCCGGGCAAAGGTAGACGCAGACGAACGCATTTGGCTGCAGCAAGTCAAAGTCATTAAAAAGTAATGCCGAGTCGTCAGCCAGCCACGCCTCCCACCCACCCTCTAGCTACAATTGCCTCTCAACTCCTTCGCTACCAGGCGCGCCATTAATGATGGATGGTTCGCCCGAGTTCCGCATGCCGAGTCGACTCGACTGTTGCGCCACCAAAAAGAACGCAAAAAAAAAATGATTTGATGAAAACATTTGAAATTTTTATCGGGTGCAAATTTATGCAGAACTGTTGATGTCATCGCCCAGACCTCCACCCTCACCCTCCCCCTTTCCAACACAGAAATGATGACGATGCGAGTGACGTTGAAATATGAAGCGACATTACCTACGCTAACGTTGAGCAGCAGCAGCCGGAGTTGGTGGCAGCAATTTCTACTGGGGGCCTGCAATGATTGGCTTTTTTCCTGAAAGGCGCCCCCTCCCACACACCCCGGTTTGGGTTAGCGCCAACCAAGCGCGTCTGTTAACTGTGCTTGGCCTCAGCCGATAAGAAGTTGGCTTTTCCATTTTCCTCTTTTTTTTTTTTGTGTTTTGTTTAGCGGAGTCTTAATTTTTATTACCATTAGAAGTGCACTTAAAATTTGTAATAAATGACTTGGCAATTGATTGGAAGCCAACGATTTTATATGCTCCATAAAGCTTCTACACAGTTGAGCGAACAGCTCCATAAATACGTTCAGATAACTATGCCATATAAATGCTAAAAATTGCCCAATAATAAGTGAGCAGACATTAAATAATCATTCGCCGGCTTAAATGCCGCCAGGCATCATAAAAATCAACTTTATAGATTATTTGTATAAGTGAAAAGAGATTAAGTTTTGGGCTTTTTATTGGTATCTGCGATTTACAGTTGGATCTTTTGTTTTTTTTTTATGTTTTTTTTTTTTTTGTAGTTTGAAAATGTATTCAGCTAAACTGTTTCGGAATTATGATAAATTAAAAAATTAATATTTAAAATATAAAAATAATATTTTTTTATTTTTTATTCACTTTGCTATTATTTTACATATATTTTATTTTAAAATTGTTTTATTTTATTTTTTTCTTATATATGAAACATATTAGACATTCATTTACCATACCAAACAAAGTTCTAAATGAAGTTTCATAGATTTCAGTTGTTCAACAATGCTCAACTTTTGATGGTATTATATTTAAAAACATCTTGATGCAGCTATATTCATTATTTTAGTAAAGAGCCAGTTCGTATTGTTGTATATAATTAAAAGCTGCACTCCTTCCCCAATTATACTCATAACAAATTTGCTTTTCAGCTGAGAGTTTACAAATTTTTGTTTGCCCTAAAAAGTATGCTACAATTTTACAAAGTTCCCATTGGAAAATATGAAATTTTGAGTATGTATTTCGGGAAGTAGCATTATATTTCGGAATAAATTTAATTTACAATATCAACTACCAATATTTATTATATATTTGAAAAATGATACAAATATATTATATATGTATAATATATTTATATTATCATGACGTTTTATGTTAATGTTAAGTATTTTCTACATCACTCAAGCTATATTACTATAATTTATTTTCTACTATACTCTCTATTATTTTACTTTAAATAAAACCAAAGTTTCTATATCATTTGGTATTAAATGATATTTCACCTGAATTTGTTTTAAGGAAAAGTTTTATTGGTTTCATGGAATCCATTCTTTTCGAAGTTTTAGTTTACTCTTAAGTAAAGTATTTATTGTTTTAGGTTGTTCAGACGAAACCTTTATAGTACTATATGTGCTTACACTTTATTAACCATTTATTTTAAAGACATGTTTTTTTACGGCGCAGCGTGTATTTCATAAACTTCAAGCAAATTACGGATTAAACAGGACAGTTCCAGTTTATGCGGTAAGTGATAGTAGGATTGCAAACTCTATAGACCATGTACTATGTTCCATGTACTCTGGGTACAACTATGTGTTGTTATTATAAAAGTTTTTTTTTTTTCTGGGCCCCTAGTGGATGCTACTCGGGCTGATGACTGTGGCTTCAAGTTTTTATTGCCTGGCGCTGTTTGACGTGAGCCTGGAACGTGGAACACGGACTTCAATGTGGGTTACTCTCGGGATAGGTCTCGCTCCCCCTACCTCACCCTTCACCTCTCTGTGGTTGGGCTTGCGCATATGGTGGGCACGTGTGCTGCTCCCACAGGTGACGATGGCCTCGTTTATGAACAAACAGCAAAATGTTGTCAACATTTCGAAATTTATTTGTTCAATATACTTATAAACGCACACAGACAGAGACAAACGATGAGCATATGTTGACTGTGTGTATGTGTATGTGTGCGTGTGTCGGGCGCTGTTGTGTGCGTGTGTTATTAAATTAAACACAGAGCTGCCATCAGCGCTGGGGCCAAAAGCATTCATTAGCTACGTTTACTGCACCCGTGGCGACCTCCATTTTGTCTGATGAGTTTTGTTTTTTCTTGTTTCTTTTCTTTTTTTTTTTTGATTGTTTTTTTCCATGTTCCACGTTTGTCCTGCAAGTAAAACTTTTCTGTTGTTTCCGTGTGTATTTGCTTTGTCTCTGTGGTTGTGCGTGTATGTGTGTGTGTGTGTGTGCGTGTGACTACCCAGGCGTAACTGCTTGCGTAACTTAATACTACTCACAGATGTGCCTCTGGCAGCAGTATTGTATGCAAACTATTTTAAAGAAATTCTTAGTTTTGCGAGTAGATTAAAGGGTTGAAACTTTTGTTGTATGTTCTTCATATATAAAGGTATTACATTTATTTATTAGATTTTGAATAGAAGTTTTAGAGATTTTTATTTATTTTTAATATAAAAATAAATAATAAATAAAAAATATTTAAATAATAATTATAAATATATATTAAATTCTTGAAACGTGCATATTCACAAACTATAGAAATTTAAATTAAATTGTGAAGATAATTTAAACGATTTTTTATCTACCATTTTTTTTTACCTTCGGTTAGTTTATGCATAATTATTATTTTTTTTAAATTATAATTATATAATTTTATTATTTAATTTTTCTATTAATAGGATACAAATATATTTTTCTCAAGTTTAAAAACAATAATTTATTAAGTATAATAATATTGAAAATTTCCTTAGCTCTTGATAAGCCTTCCAGCGAGTGAGGATTCTGCAATAGATAATCTTATATTTCATGCAATGTCCAACTGGGGTAACCGCCAAAACTCTACAGGGTATCAAAAAGTCAATCTTACGAAACATCTAAATTATTTGCTTTGCCAGTCAGTTCCTGCTGGGCTAGTGCTGCCTTTTCCTTTTCATTACAAGTTCTATTTGCTGTGGCGGCTGTGGCCATTTCGTGACTGCGCCTGCCGTCGCCTCTGTCTCTGTCTCCGTCTCGGTCTGCGTCTGTGCTTTGTTGTGGGTTGCATGCTGATGTCGTTTGGTGTGATGTTACATTTTGATACGCGTATTTGTTCTAAAGTGTCCCGAGTACGTGATCTCCACTCGTCGCATATATTGAAATGATTATTGCGCGTCATTTTGGCCAAATGGCCCCCTCCTTGGCTAAGGCTGGCAGCAACGTGTGGAAATATTAATGGGCCACGGCGCAGTTGTTGCTGTTGCTGTCGCTGGGCTGCAGTTAAATGCGATTTGACCTGTTTGTGTGTGTGTGTGTGTGTGTGTGTGTGTTTGGGTGCCTTTGGTAACGCCCAACGCATTAATTCTAATTAACTTTTTGCGGTTAGCTCATCAACCCAAAAAGGGACCTCAGCCTGGAGACTGGAGCCAGTTTATGAGCACTCGCCAACGAAATAGCGTCAACAAATGAAGTGCAGGCAATAAAAAGCGACAAAGGCAAATGGCAAAACGTCGTCCTAGTCGCCAGCCTGCGCCTGCCTCTGCCTGCGTTTTGTGCGTTGAGCCATGAAAATGGAAATGAAAATTTATGCGTGGCAACCAACTACCGGGCACAAATGCGCCGCGTTCCTGTGATTAAAACACCTGCGCCGACAGCTGCCAGCAGCGGCAGCTGAAACAGCCACCAGTTGGTCCTTCGTGCTGGCTGGCCCACCTGGGCTGCCCAGGTGATCATAGCTTTTCATTTTCAGCGCCTAATGAAACGTCATGTTATTTATGGCTGAGATGCGCTCTAATGCAAAGACATTGCTTTACATCTGCGCAAAACGGGAACAGCACGAATAAAATTTCACTCGGCGGCTTAGTCGACGTCAGGGGAGCATGTTATGGCCACGTTCTACAGAAAGCCTTCTGTGATTGCGAAACAAATGGAATAGCTAAGCATTTGGGCAGCCAGAGATGGCCTTAAGTCAAGCTCAACTGGGTCGAGCAGACAGATGGTTAGGATTATAAGAATCGTAGAGATAACTCTTTATATATCAAGGCAAATTCTGTTCACGTTATATTACGAAGTGATTGATGTTTGAGATCAAATATTATAATGTTATATCGTAGTAATTTATGTATATAAGGTATATGTATTTAGTAATATATATACTGATATTTATAAATAATTTAATTTGGCGTTCAAGTTAACGAAGTGAATAATTCAAAAAAAAAAAAAAATTATATATATATATATATATATATATATATATATATTTATATTAAAATTATTTATATACATAAAGAAATAGCTTTAAAATATATCTGTGAAAATAGCATAGCTTTAAGTTATATTAAATACAATATTATATTTTTTTTCTCTATTTTATATTTATTTTCCGTGTTTAGTTTACAACTGCGACCAACATGCTATCAGCAGCAACATGTATGGCAGAGCTGCTGACTGAAGAGCAGGAGCGCAAGCACAAGCACCAACACGAGCACGAATCATGCGAAAGTTCGTTTCAAACTCACTCAAACTACGAGCGTGGACTGAGCACGATCAAGCCAATGGAACAACAGCTATTCTGTTACTGCAGTTGAATTACTTTTTTTTTTTTTTTTTTTTTTTTTTTTAAATTCATTTATTATTTACCGCTTGTTGTCTTTGACTCTTTAGCGGAGTTATCGCTTAAATTTTAGCGGTTGAATTACTGCTTTGTATGTATGACGAAGTTGTGAGACGAAGTTGTGAGAGCATGCATGTGAGCTCACTCTCATTATGCCCGGCTTGCATAATGAGAGCCTCGTCGAGGCGGTCGGACGTTTTTGCTGTCCGATCAGAACGCGGTGGGCTGCAGCTATTAGTATGATTGCTTAAATAAATATAATTAATAGGTGAGAACAATAGTGAAACTGACTGAAATCTATAGCTATGAACACTCGCTCTTAAGTTACTACTACTATTTTAAGCACACATATTGTTATAAATATGTTTATACATATTATATATATTATTATTATATTCTATTATTATTATTAAAATATTATTTTATATTCAAAATGTATCATCTAATAAAGCAAAATTATAAATATGCCGATTATATATATGATTTCTGCTTTAATTTACAATCAGAAAACTTTTTTAGAAATACATACATATATGCAGAATTAATTTTCAATGAAACTCTCGCAATCGTTAATCAGTTATCAAAAAACACACTGAATGTGTTTGCAGATAATTCATTCAGCCAAGTCGGGAGCGTGCGGCACAGATCGCAAGCAATTGACAATTTGACATGCATTAAGCTGCTCAATTTGTCTCTGGAATCTGTGCGGCGAGGCGCTGCCCTCCCGCAGGAGTGCTCTAGAAATATTGCTCACTTGTCACTTCAGTGAATGCGTCTTTTCAATGGCTTTCTTATGGTTTTTTGTTCTATTCTTCTATTTTTTTGGGGTTTTTTGTGTGTTTTTTGACAACCTTCAACCCCAAACGTGTTTGGCATTGATAAATTTTTGGAGGCGTGCGGCGTGACTAGCGCTGACCGTAGCTAAGCATAGAGTCGACTTTCGGCGGGCAGCGGGCCATTAAAAATGCTAATGTGTCTATTCAATGCGAATTTTATGCAAATGACAAGGTTAAAAGCAAAATAAGAGCTACTACGCGCTGGTAATGCGATAAAAAATTTGACACATCATCACTTTTCAATAAAATCAACAAATTTTATTTAAGCGCCGCGCTGCCCTGCCACCGCAGCCCAGAAAGGATGCTCGATGAAGGCCGTCGGAGAATGTGGAAGCTGAAAAGTAATGCCATTTGCCATGGTTCCCTCTCCAGCGCCGATTACCCAGGGGGAAAGCTTATCCATTTTGGCCATACGTTTTTTCATCGACTTTTCTTTTTTTGGATGTTAGTCTGGCTTATATTATTTCATTCTTCTTTATTCGCTCCGCTTGTTTTTCTTTGTTCGGCTTTGCCTTTCTCTTGGCTTTTCGCTTTTGTCAAATGGCTTTTGCTGAGCGCTGGGCCACGGAAGTAGCTGGCGAGCCTTGCTCTGCTCCCCAAATGAAAATACTTTGCATTTGAAAATGCGAAATCCGGTTATGTTACTAATTTGTCTCTCTCTCTCTCTCTCTCTCTCTCTCTCTCACTCTTTCCCTCTATCTTTTTCTCTTTTTCTCTTGGTTTTTCTCTCTCTGGTATAATGCTTTATCCATTTAGCTGCTTCCCGGCTGTCGGTATTCAGCATCAATTACAACAGCCAGAACCAGAGTCAGAGCTGAAGCCAGAGCCTGCACTGGAACCAGCACCAAAGCGAAGAACGTAGTTCTCTCAATTCGCAATGGTAACCCAAATGTCAATCCTACTGATTGATGGAATTGACAATTGCGCCGCCAACGCATAACCGTAGATGAATGAATTCGGCTCCACAGACAGAGGCAGTGCCTGCTCGGCAGTTACCCCAGTCAGCAGTCAGCTGTCCTGTCCGCAGTCAGCAGTCAGCAGCAGCTCGAGCAGTTCCTATGTCATGTCAAGCGTTGCGTTTTCCCGCTGTCAATCCGAGTAACATTTGTCTGGCAACGGCAGCTCAATTAGGCCGTTTGAAATACCAATCGAAATCGTTAAAGTACCGCAAAAAAAGAGCAGAAGAAGGACTCTACTTTAAGCACACTCTGCTAGGGACAGTTGCTTTTATGAACTTAGTAGTTGGCCGAGCATAGTTCAGATATTAACATTGAAGAGGGAAACAAAGAAGATAGAACGAGCTGCGGCTGGAAGTATCTTCATAGCTATGTAATTTAGATATTGAGATAGTTTTGTGAGCTCCTAGCATTCTCAGGCAATATGCTTTAGAGATATCTCTTGATTTTACTTACGTAGTTTTATTTATAGCAGAATACCCTAATCGATAAATATCGATACCATATTTTCGAGACTACTGTACTGTCGATGTTTCAAACTTTCCTTGCACTACACAAGTTTTCCTATAATTCTTGATTATTTACAAAATCTTAAATATTTCTAAAACACAAATAGTTATTCCCCCACTAATTTCTGCTCGAATGACCACTGACAGATCTTGGCTAGATTGTTATAAAAATTGACAGGCACTTAATTTGAAACATTGATGGATAAGCTGTTCATCCACTAGCAGTTGCGAATGAATTAACGAGCTGTCTTGTGGCTTAATGTGCATTCAAATGGCCCTCATAACTGCTGTGTAAATACAATTAACGCCTCATTTGATAGGAGGGGAGGGAAGGTCAGTGGGTGGGTGACTAGGCTTAGGTTTAGGTGCTAAAAACAGTTACACGTTTATTTTCATTGCTGGCATATTGTTGTTATTGTTGCTGTTGTCGTAGTCAGCGTTGCCAGCGTCACTAACTTGGCCAATTGAATTTGTTTTTCCTCACTTCGTGTAAACATCGCGTGCAATTACAAATATTTAACTAGCTCGTTCGTCTGAGTGCGCGCGCCACTCGCCTCTCGCCACATTCCCCAATTCCCATTCAACTGTGCAAAACGAATGTTTATCAAAACACTTCAAAAATCAACAACTGAAACAAAACTATTAAGATTATTAAATGGGGATAGAAGCGACAAGTTCTTCTGTGGCAAGTACTTTAAGTTATCAAGTTATTGAGTAGGTAAAGGGAAGTTGTGGATTGTCATTGTAGCTGACCACTTGAATATTCTCTATGTATACTCTTTGTCGTCTTTTGTGTTTGTTATATCTGTAGAGGCTGTTAACAGAGCTCCAACTGCTATGCATTGTGATCCTATTTGCGCCGATATAAAAAAAAAATTTGTCAGTTATCACGAAAAATATTTATGGCTTGTCAATTTTCATTTTATATAATTTTTATACTATTTCACGTAGTGATATAGTATATTGGTTTTGTGCAATGTCCGTCATGCTGTCCGTCCGTCTGTCCGTCTGTCCGTCTGTCCGTATGAACGCAAACCATTTCCACGCTATTGAAGCTAGAGACTTGAAATTTGAAATATATACTCGTGTATACCCTCGTCTGATAAAGTGTCAAGATTTTCCCGATACGCCCACTAGGGGCGTGGCAAATCGGAAAATGCATTTTCCTGTATCTCAGAAACACTACTTCTAGAAGGGCTAGAGAGTTGGGATTTTAACTGAACACTCATGTCGACATCCCAAAATCAAAAAGCTATGGCGGATATATCTACGCCCATTGGGGGCGTGGCAAATCGGGTCAAACTGTATCTTCTACAGTTTTAAAGCTAGAACGCCCAAATTTGGCACGTGAGTTACTGTTACGATCCTATAAAGATCGTTCAAAAAATTTTATGGCTACGCCTACTAGGGGCGTGGCAAATCGGATCTGAATATATAGTGATTTTACTAGTTTCGTTATAATTTGAGCACTATTGATGCTAGAGACTTGAGACTTGGTATATATACTCGGGTTAACATCCCACGACCGATAAGCTATGGCGGATATATCTACGCCTTCAGGGGGCGTGGCAACAAATATCAGCTTATATCTCCCACAGTTTTAGTGCTAGAAGCTTCAAAATTGGATGCTAGGCTACTGAGGGCCTCCTCTATCGATTCCCCAAAAATTTTTGTTACGCCCCAAAAGGGGCGTGACATACAGAAAAATACCCTGTAATTTTCGCATTTTTCGAATGTAAGCATCCAAACTTTACAGTTATATTCTTAAACGCCCACTCTATGCACATGCCAAAAATTATTTGTCTACGGCCACTGGGGGCGTGGCAAATCAAAACTGAAACATCTGCAGCTTCTGAGCCAATAACGCGCCACATAAGACTTTGTGACCTTTGACCTTGTCTTTTGATTTGCCAAATTAATATATGTGTTAGAAAAGAATATTTTATTAATACAAAATAACTAAATAAAGAAAATGTAACAAAAATATCAACATGACCGCACCGGGGTTCGATGCCACACCTCGCCAACGAACTTATGTTTATCACATTTTCTGAGTTGCCACCTCTCTCATTTTGGGAGCTGCCACCTCTCTTATTTGGAGAGATGCCACATCTCTCGATTTAGGTGCGTGTTCTTGCTAAGGTAAGGTAATCGAGATAAATCGAGGGAGGTGGCATCTCTAAGCTTCGATTCTAATTGAAACTGTCTGGCTACCTCCAATGAAAAGTTTTAATCTGCAGCTGATTTGAGCGGCGACAGTGGGGATTTAAGGTTAAATTTAAAAAAATGTAATGTGATAGATGCCCCTGTGTGCTGTTGGGGCGTGAAATAGTATTTCGCTGTGGGTTGCGTCCGACAGCAACGTTCTTACTTGTTAATAATTATTTTTAAAGCATATGCCAAAAAGCCTTTATGTTTTTGGCCTAGTTGATTATTTTACAGTGAATTTATTTATATACTTTTGAATGAATTTATTTATTCAAGATAATACTGACTAAGTCAAACTAAGCAGATTATGCTTATAGCCTATAGGAACGAAACAGATTAGTATTATAGCCTAAAATAATAAAATAATAAATATGATATGATGCATGAATCAAAGGTAGTTTTGAAACTCTTTTGCCAGCTACTTGCCTAAAATTCAAGCTAAAAACTGTATCAAGTTACTATATATACAAAATACACAAAAAAAAACCAATCAAAGGTAGCTTTTGATGTGAAACAATATATATTTTTATATATTTTCTATCACACACCTACACACACACACACGCACATTCATATGGATTTCAAGTCCAGTCGACGCGCGCAACACACCTACAAGTGCCTCATCCTGGGCGATTCTGGCGTGGGCAAGTCAACATTTTTGCGACGACATGCAACGGGTCTGTTCGAGGAGCAGTCTACTCCCACATATGGACTGAATGTACACACGCTCCCGCTGGAGACGAACTACAAGACAGTCGCTCTGGAGATGTGGGACGTGGCTGGCGATGCGCGCCATGGCGGACTACACAATGGCTACTTTTTCTTTGCCAGTTGCGCCATCATTATGTTCGATCTGAGCTCCGCCAGCTCGGCGTCCAGCGTGGCGCGCTGGCAGCGGCTGCTCGCGCAGATTTGTGGCGAGCAGCTGCCGGTGGTCGTGTGCGGCAACAAAGCGGAGCTGGAGCGCATGTGCCCTACGCTGCTCTATTGCCGGCAGCCCAACTGCGACTACTGCGAGCTGTCGTCACGCGCCGCCTGGAACATGGAGGCGCCCCTGGAGCTGCTCTGCCGCCGGCTGCTGCGGCTCAACGACTTGAAACTGATCTCGCAGCCCGTACTCAAGCCGGCCCAGAATTGCGAGTTCCATGCGGCCACAATGAAAAAGCGAATGGATGAGGTCAAAAAGAAGATGCTGCCGCCCAGGGACGACAAGGACGAAATTAACGCAGCACTTAATAAGCGCAAGCTCAAAGATTATATTATTTTAAATTAGGACTAGATTTTAAGCGTATTTTAGTATTTTTGGAATATTTTTTATAATAAATTTATTGTGTTTTAGAAGAAGGCTTGGTTGACCTTTAGTAATCCTGAAGACAAAGGCAGCAAGGTTAGAGTATATCTTAGTCAAGTAGTCCTGGATTACGCAAAGAAACTCATTTTAGTATTCAGATTCAGGTAGTCTTCTATAATAAGCTATTCTCCACTCGAACTAATCTGAACATCATTAACAAATTAGCTTAAATTAAATTAAATTTAATTAATATATTAAACTCAAGTCCAACTCTGCTCTGATTGCCCATTCAAACAATGCCTAATTAGTGCAAATTAAATAAAATAGTTGTAAGCAAAAAAAGATGTATATATACATATATATATTTAAAGAAAGAGTGCGACGCTGTCAGTTAAACAAGCCCATTTTGGAGACCGTCATCAAAAGCGACTTTGTTTGAGCTGAGCAAAATATGTGACGGCAATTTAATTAAAAGCTTATGAATGAGTGAACAAAAAACTTTCTGCACATCCTTCGACTTGAAGATGTTTTTATCGTTGTTGTTTGCACAAATGAATTTCGTACACACACCAACACACACTCACTCACACATACACACGCTCGTACAAACATCAGCAGAGTGAGCGAGAGAAAGTTGAGCGTCTGTTTGGGCATGCTGGAGATCAGCATATGAAAACTATGTGCAGCTTTTTCCACACACTAGAGAAGCACAAAGTTTTTACAGCGTAAAAATATAATTGGATAAATTTGGAAAAAAGTTGGTTTTAGTCCTGTTTTTTATTTATTTTTTATTTTTAAATTTTGCCAGTTTTACAAGGCAGTAAAATGTTTTTTTTTCTGCTTGTGTCAACTAACTCAAAAATATTTTGGAAAAGATATAAAATAAATATTTAACGTATGGCTATACTCTGTTAGCATAATCAGAGGAGTATAGGTACTTGGTTGACATAAAAAGCTAAGATCTGTCTGTATGTCCACTGCTTGAAGGAAGTAGTTGGGCTGAAGCATATTTATAGGAAAGATTGGAAGTTATATGAATGCTGGAATGTTACTAGAGATCTGCAATGCAAAAAGATGCAAAAAAGTTAATCAAATCAAAAGGTATCCAACTTTACTTCAGTTTATGCTTTACTTCATATTTAATCTAAAAGTCTCGCTCAACTAAAAACATTGTAGCCGAACACAGGGTATTTGCTATTCGTTTCAAATTCACTGTTTCCGCTTTGTCGTTAATCTTGTTGAATCCAATTGCTAAATCGATCTAAAAGCCCAACTGAAACTTTTCGATTATTTTGGCCAGGACTCAAGAATGCATTCCAAATGTATTTCACACACATACAACATTTGTGTCTCCTGGTCGCAATTTCACTTGGCACATTTACAAGCAAGGGCAGGGTGCTTGGGGCATGGGGCTTGGGGCTTTGGCTTGGCCATTTTATTGTGTGTGCAGTCGGTAAAAGTGAATAAGAAAATTTGTTTGCCAACTTTTGGTGTAATTTGTAAACATCAAAGAGAATGCCAGAGAAAACATGTCCACGAGTCAAAGGGATCAAGAGTTGCTTTGCGAATTCGTGCGGAAATCTTCTACGTGTTCGGCATGGCAAAATCTCGCTCCCACTCCCTCTCTCTCTCTCTCTCTCTTTTCCTCTTCCTCTCCCTCTGTGTGTGTTTATTTACCTCGAAGCTCTGTCAGAGCGTATTGTCGTATTCCACCAGTTGCCTTAGCAAACCCGTTGATGTCGATGATACCACAGTGCGTATGCATCTCCCAGTGGCTGCGAGCATGGCTGGAATCTAAAATTCGTCTAGGCTGTCATAGTACATGACGCTAATGAAGCGCCAAGACGGGGAAAATTCGATAAAGTCCAAGGCTGCGCAACTGCTGGTGGGCTGTGGTGGACGCAGCGCTTCGCCAAAAAGTTATGATAACAAAGAACTAATTAAGAAACATGACGTCCTTATGACAGGCTCGACTTCTCACTCAGACCCCGCCGTTAAACTCTGCACTGGCCAAGCCACCGAGACTCGTGCTTGGCTGGCGCATCAGCGTTGGCCACAAAGGCGTCGGCAGCTGGAGCTGGAGCTGGAGCAGGAGCAGGACTAAGAGCGGAAGCAACTGAAGCAGCATCTCTGATGATGTCCTGATGTACTAATTAAGTTTTGAACGTGACGAGAAATTGCAAGTAGCAATTTCGTTGTTTGATTTTTCGCTGAGCTACATGCCTGCTCGCCTCTCCACGCTCCTCCAGCCTCTTTCATCTGAATAATTAGCTGCAAAGTGTGCAAAGGACTCAGCACGCCGTGGCTGTAATGCCTCGACTCCCCTCCCTCACCCTCTTTCTACCCCACAACAGTTGCGGGTAGTTTCCTTTTGGGCTAACTACAAATTAGAATTAATTTTCTTGATGCTGCTAAATATTTTACTGTTTATGAGGGCCAAGACAATGGTCAATGATCAGAGGCGCTCCAGCGGCGAAAAAGACCAAGGCAGCCCGTTGAGAGCTGTCAATAACTTAACTTGAGAGTTAACTTGGGCTCAAAGGCATATTTCGAATGAGTAAAGACTTTCTTTGATATTTTGTTGGCGGGTGAGAAAAAAAGCGACTGAAAAATTATTGTTTGGCTACTCGAGTGAAGTATTTTTTATTATATAAAAATATAAAAATTATAAGTTAATAAAATGAAATAATTTGAAAAATATTTATATATTTTCATTAAATAATTAAAATTTGATGTATTATTGTATTAATTTTATAATTTTTGTATTTATATTTATGTTTTTTATTATTGTATTTTTAATAAATTTGAATGAATGAACAAATTATTATTATTATTATTATTATTATTATTATTATTATTATTATTATATATACATTATTTTATTATTATTAATATTTTTTACATATTTTAAAAATATTTATAAAATTTAATATACTCTATATATAATCAAAGAGAGAATTTTTCTTTATATACTATTTTTTTATACATATTTATATTCTTCATTTATATATTAATATACTCAGAACTCACTATTTTCGAGTATTTTTATATAAATATTGAATTTCTTTATTTACATTTTTCAGATTTCCTCTTCAATACTCGTAAATCCAACAGTTAAGCTTTTCTTAATCTGTATTTTAACTCTTTTGTTTGTTATTGCGTCTCTTTGTCACTTCTGCCCCAAACACATTTCCATTCATTTTTTGCTATTGGTTCTTTCGCGTTATTGTTGCGAGTTATTTTTTCAGATTTTCTTTTGCAGAAAGCTTTTGTGTTTGTTTTGAGGTTTCATTAAAAAGAATTTAATTACAAGGAACTCATTTCCCTGCAGTCTCTCTCTTTCTCTCTCTCTCTCTCTCCCCCTCTCTCTTTGTCATTTGATGTGCCAGTTCCAGTGGCACGCCCCCTTTATTATGCATTTTCACGTTTTGTGCGAAGCGTCGCCAAAGCCTTTATGAATTGTCTCCGCTGTAAGCGTGAAGGAGACCAAAAGATGTAGGTGGATGGGATACACAGAGAGAGAAAGAGAGAGAGAGAGAGAGAGAGAGAGAGAGAGAGAGAGAGAGTGAGCAAAGCGTGGCATAAAAATTACCGTTGCGGGGATTAAGAAGTTTCGCTATTATCATTCAAATTATAATTACTTGCAATTGTTTTTATAATGTTCATTAACATTTAGCGCCTTTTCAGAAATTGCAGCGAAATGGGAGCAGCGCCTGCGATGCCTGCGAGCGAGTTTTCATTGCAGACATTTTCGTAATTATTTTTTAAATTGTAATTTGCGCAGCCGCCTCTGGGAAGGATTAGCCCGGAAATATGGCAGCATGTGTTAATTGGATTTTGGGTGCTCATAAAGACAAAAGTTGATGGCGCCAGCGCGCGTGTGCAGCGCTCATCCTTATCCCCAAGGATATGCTCAAAGAAAACAAAAGAAAGTAGAAGAAAATCCATGATTAACAAATAGCTAGAAATTGGCACAAGAAAAACATTTTGAGTGCAGGTGATGATAATAGATATTTTGTTATATTTTCATAAGAGTTGAATCGATACGGAGAGGGTTTGATTGAGTTTTATAATCAGTTTGGGAAAACCAAATTGGAATTTAAAATGGCTCCGAGGTATTGAAACAGCTGTTGATAAATTACTGTTGATTGAGCAGAGTTTTAATTAAAAGTTATATATTATATAAATATATTTGCGGTGACCTTAAATTGAAGGCTTCATAGTTTGCATACATGTATATGCATCAGCTCAAACTAACATTGACTAAGCCTGTCACCTAAGAATCGTGTAATATTTACATAAAAAGTTTTAAAAACATTCGATCTCTGTTAGTTCTGGATATTATTATATTATTAAACATAATTGGCATTTGATCGCTGTTTAGTCTATGTATGTCAAGCGACGCTATCTCGGTTTACAGTTGAATGTCAATTAGGTAAACACTCAAAAGCTAGACGCTGGCTAGACGTTTGAGACTATTGAGTCTTCTAACTGTGAGCTATACTCGCTGCTACTCTTTCTCTCTCTCGCAATCATAAAAATCTCAAATGCTTGCAGCTCAGCTAGAGTAGCAAAGTAAAGGAGGGCGAGCCAGTAGTCGATAGCGAAGCCAGCTGATGATAGGATGTGAAGGTTGCTGAGGTCCGCTATGCGGACAAGCAATACTATTTTATATTGTTGATTAGTAAATAGACCTCAAGCCTGTAAAATTAAAATATAAATAATAATAATATGTAAATAATATATGTAGCATAAAAATGATTCAATACATATAAATCATATATAAACATTTAAAACATAATATTTAAAAAAATAAAATATAAATATAATGCTTACAAAGTTAAATGGTTAGCTTCAATCTTCCTTCACATCACAACGCTACTTAACAGTTGTCAAAACTATGATACCTAACAATTTAATATTTATTTTCAAGAAAATAAATCTCCAATACTTATTTACTATATATAAAGTAGAATGTCTTTAACATATCCAATGGCATTCGCCTCTTGCTTTAAACACCAAATGTGTTTGGCCGCGTTCAACTGATGTTTTCCAGCTGCGTTAAACTTGAAGCTACTTTAATTTTTAATACTCAGCCGCATGCAATTTGTACATCTCGGTAAATATGAATGCATTATTCATTAAAAACGTACACTCGAATAAAGCAAAAACAATTGTGGTTTGCGCAAAAAAGCAACAACAGCAACACACACATACAGCTGTGTGCGTGTGTGTGTGTGCCAGCCAGTGTGTGGGCAAATGTTTACAAAAATTTCTTTTGATTTATTTAAGTGGAACTAATTGTGGGCGTTGAACTGCAAATAAAAAAAGACGAAAAAAACGAGAAAAAAATATATAAATTATAATAAATGAAACAAAGCATGCACATACATATATATCATTTCGAAGAGCATTAAACAATGATTATAATTTAAATAGGAATTGTCATATTGAATCGCGACTTAGCGAGTTAAACGAATAATGACTTCAATAAGCAGAGTCCACTAATTATTTCATTAAGCACTTGACTGCGCCAGGCGCCAGAGGACGGGGCAAAAGCGAGTTTCGTGTCTATGAAGAATTAATATCAGCACTCAAAGAACATATTTATGTACATATCATATCCTTGCCAAGGAACGAGCACCGAGCACCGAGGACCCAGTGAAAGCATTTGCGTGTTTGCGTGCAATTTGTTATCGTAAAACAAAGAAAGCGACATAAATTCAACACCTACAAAAAGTCAGACACACAAAGTTTAGTTGGCTTGGAGACGGAATACGGAAAAAGTTAACTCTACAAATTGTAAGTAAATATGTTAAAGTCTAATTAGGTTGAACAGTTTTTTCTTCTCTTGTTCTCTTGATAAATGTCAGCTGGAGATAGCAGAGGAAGAGATAGTAAGGTGTGGGTATAAGTGTATAGAAATGGTGAGAGGCAGGAAGAGAGAGAGAGAGAGAGAGAGAGAGAGAGAGAGAGAGAAGAGAGAACTTTACCAGACATGTATTATCATTTATGCTCAGGTTGATAGGAAGGTTTCAGTTATTCTAATTTGATTATAAAATATTAAATGAAAATATGAAAACATTTAATTATAATTAAATATTTATATATCTAAACAAAATCCATTTTATTTGCATAAAATATTTATTTTGTCATGTAAATTTTATTAAAAATCTATTTAAAGCCACTTTAAAGTGATGCTTGAAAAGTGGATGCTATTGCTTTATAAGTACTGATAGCTCCAAGCTAACTCTACTAAAATTAAATTTGTACAACAAACTAACGACAAAGTAAGGTTCGTTTGCTTACTTATATATATAGGCCCTTTATCCCTGTTAGCTTTCATGCGGTTTTCTACCTTTATTGCACTTGAGGCATACAAATGAAATGCAGCTCAAATAATCCATCAAAAACAACGACTGGATAGAGGACATGTCAAAGTAATTAAATGATCA
Source organism: Drosophila paranaensis (assembly GCA_035047545.1). Classification (NCBI taxonomy): domain Eukaryota; kingdom Metazoa; phylum Arthropoda; class Insecta; order Diptera; family Drosophilidae; genus Drosophila; species Drosophila paranaensis. The sequence continues at coordinate 44,191 of JAWNPL010000067.1, read as the reverse complement.
TGTTTAAATACATAAGCGAGCACTTCAATTTCAAATGTATGTGTGTGTGTGTGTGTGAGTGTGCATAATTAAGTACAATACAGATGGAAACTGGGATTGTCATTAATTTGAGTTAACAAAAGCCTATTTGTGATTTGTCAAAATTGAATTTGGTCCTTATCGAGGATTTGATTGATGACCAAGAAGTAGTTTGCGTTCCATACCCCAGTTCGTGCGCTGGCCAACTACTTTTGGCGAGCACTTTACGTCACACACACACACATCGAGTTGATTGAGAGCTCAGGCGAAAATGCAAATGCATTGGCGAAGGACGACGGAGAACTCTGAGAGTCATTGCACGTGCTCATCAGATTGACAGATTGTCAGTTTAGCATTTCGATGGCAACTGGAGATTTAACCAGGCCAAATGCAGACACCAATTTCAGTTTGTTGCACTTTAAAAGTGCCGCCCATTACTCAAACACACGCACACATAGACACAATGCAAAAATGTTGCAGGTATTTATCATTGTTTTCCCCTTGTGCCTCTCTCTCTCGCTTAGCCTCTCTCTATTTTTTTTGTTGACTGGCAAATCTCAAATGGAGTCACATTTTCAATGGATGCGACGCAACTTTTGTCAACAGAACGGGCCAAAAAAAAAAAAAAAAGAAAAGAGGGCGAAAAAAGTGGCAGAGCCGGAAGTTGAAGTGCTGTTGGGAATTCCAAAATTTGTTGCCTGCCATTGTCATTTTTGTATTCGCGGCGGCGCATTCGTGCGTTTTATTCCCAGCCAAACTGTAAATTCAAAGCCAGCGGCGCAAAATCGAACAAGTAACAGCAGCAACAACAACTAGAACAACTGAAATGGCTACTATAACAACAACAGCAGCAGTAGCTCCCGATGGCTCTTTTCAGCCATTGAAATTCTCGGCGATTGTCAGTTTTTTTGCGTTCCATGCAAAATTCCCCAACGTAAAAGCGAGAAACTCAACAACAGCTCGAACAAAATTATAGTTTTTTCAATTTCTGATTTTTTTTTTTTTTGGGCAACTCGAAAAGGCGACAAATATGCAGTCAATTGCCTCCAGAAATTAATTTCGTAAGCCAATTCCAGCTATACCCTAGAACAGCTGCTTGCTCATGTATTGCGCCTTGTCCTGTGCACGTTGAGCTTTAAGCTTTCACGTACGTGTGTGCCGTACGTGAGTTGTGGCCAGACTGATTTAGAGAGCTGCCCGCTCCTAAATAAATTAGACTCAATTTGGCTAGTCTACAGGTCATTTCGTAGTCGTCTCATACATTCAGTTTGCCAGCACCTGCTAATCCGAGCCTTGGCCAGTTTCAGATCAGAGCAAACATTGAAGCTGAATGTGCTTTAAGCACACACACGCACACTTGCACACTCTCGAAATGTTCACTGAGTGCCCATTAATGGACTTTTAAGTGCAGCCAACAATGTTCCCCGTATGTTTGACTTTATTGTTAAAATGTTCTTCGATTTTGCTGGCCAACAAAGGCGACGGCGACGGCGACGGCGACGAGCATCGGTTTCGGACTCTCATAATCCGTTTAGTGAGTGCGACAACACGTGCCAGCTTTCGATTTCTATTTCTGGCAAGGTAAATAAGCTGAGCGAAAAGTATTTATTAGTGACAAACAGAGAACTTCGAGAGCTGCTTAACTTAAGCTCCCAATCCTAGCACAGCAATGCAATAGCTCAGCTAAATACTCCGCTCGCAGCTTTTGCCATTTCCTACCAGGAATTTATATGCTTCAGTTTGAAAGGACTAAACATAGTTACAGGTGTGGAAGGTATTTAAGAGGAATGAAATGTATAGTCCAAGTCGAAGATATGATGTAGAGGAGTGGTTGTAGGCGTTTGAGTGCCTTCAGAGCAAATAGGAGATAGTTTGACGGTCTAGAAATGGCCTGGAGATGTAACTTAAGATTGCCTGACTTTTGGTGGAACATCATATCATATATATACACAAGATAAAACTAGATTGAGGTATCATTCATTCTCCTCGTCAAGCGCATGTTATATACTACATACATAAGAAGAACTGGGTATCTGCAGCTGCTCGGTTCCTGCTTTAGTCTTCTGTCAGTTGAGCCAGTTCAATTGCATGTGCCATGTGGTGGCTCTTAAGTGGTGTCCTCTGCATATCAACATTAATATACTCGCACCAGAGCAAAATTGAAAAACCGCTGAGTAAATGCGTCTCAGCTGGCTCGCATTTCCTTTGGCCGGACAGAAATTGCTGGATTTATATTTATGACGCTGCCCTTGGCATATGGCCGACTACGGCTGGGTGCGGGGTAGCTCTGGGCCGATGGGTCGGTTCAGTTCAGTTCGGCTCGGTTCGGTTCGGTCTGCTGGTCTGTTGGTTGGTTGCCTTTTGCCAAAAGATATTTAAAATCAAATTTGTTTAATTTACATGCATAAACGCGTCAAATTTGTTTGGGAAATGTGCACCCGGCTGTAGCAATAAGCTCTAGTGGAGGCCGAAGGGGGACAGGACCAGCGGCAGTGCCAGGGCTGCTAGTTCTAGCCAGGCCAGGCCAGTCCAGGCCGGGCCAGCGAGCGTGTGTGTGCGCTCAAAGGCAACAACTGTTTCCGTTAATATAAAATGCAAATTTTGAGCATTTTTAGCAGCGCCCAAAAATTGGTCAAATTCCCTGCCTGCTGCCACGGCCCCCGCTTCCCTGCGGTCAGCTCGGTTAGAACAGCACAAGATATGAGTTTGTAATAACCAAATCGGTTGGCTGCCTGGCTGGTCGGGCATGGTCAAATGCAATGAGTAGTAAAATGTTGTTAGAAATTATGGGCCCAAACGCCGGATGTTGTTCATATCCTTTCTGTAAACGCACGGAAATATCTAGGACAAAAAACAACAGGCAGCACCACCAGCAGCAGCAGCGGCAACATGGAAATTATGTTGGAAAAACAATTTCATGATGTTTTTGATTTCAGTAACAACATATGTGCATAAACACAAACACCAACATCAATCACGATGATCACGATGATAATGATGATAGTGATGATGAGGTATAACAGCTAACAAAAACCAACTAAAGCATTTACGGACCCGTTTCCTTTCGATTGACATTTTTAATTTAAAGAGGGAGAGGGAGAGGGAGAGAGAGTGGGAGATAATGTAAATTGAGAGCAAATCATTTTCATGCAATCGATGAATCAGCCTGCGGCGTCTGTCTTCAATTTTTTCCATATTTTTCCACTCATTTATTTACATTTTCCCCCAGCGGCCCCACTGGCAGCTGGTAGTGGGGATTTATTTATTTAGTGCTTATCTTCAAGGCGCATAAATGAATATCAAATCGAGTCGCATCGCATTCGAATTTATTCGCATCAAATGACGGCCAACAAAACGGCGCCCATTTCCATGCGGTTGACGCTTGTTTACACTAACAAGAATCGAGCTCTCGACCCTTGTGTGTGTGTGTGTGTGTGTGTGTGTGTGTGTGTGTGTGTGTGTGTGTGTGTGTGTGTGTGTGTGTGTGTGTGTGTGTGTGTGTGTGTGGGTGGACAATCGCAACGTCCACTTTTGTCGGCTCTGCCTTTTCTGTGCGAACCCAACTCGTTGTTATGGCAAGAGATACGCACTTCGTCGTTCTCGATATCTTTCTTCGTATTCTCAAATCCGATTAGCATCATTAAGTTGAGGCCACACAGTTATTGTCGAAGGGTCCATTAGATCCATTTGATTGATTCTACTCAAAGAGAAAGAGCGAGATAGAGAGATACTCAGAGACAGACAGCTTACCAAAAAATTGACTTTCCAAGAACTTAGTCTTTCTCAATATTTTATTTCAAGCAAAATATTTATTACAATTGAGGATTTAGCGGGCATTGGCCTTATTCTTGGCAATGGCCGCACTGCGACAGGCCTGACGGATGACTTGCAGGACTGGAGTACGCTCTAAAGCAAAGATATTCTGCACAAGCTTCACGATGTCCTCAACTACTTCGGGCTTTAGCGGCCCTTTGGGCTTCTTATTGTGGCTGACAGTGCCGGGGCCCATGCGGCCGGTCAGCGTGTGCGTGGCCAGCACTTCCCGGCCGAAGATCATGTGGCACAAGTCACGTGTGGCTGCCTGATACGAACTGAAGTCCACTCTTTCGTACATATTTCTATTCAGCTTCGTGCAGTTTGGTCCGATCTGAATTACCTTCGGATATATGTCGTCTTTCTCAGTCGAAGGCTTCCTTCTTATTGGTTGATTTTCAGTTGGCTCATTTTTTTGATCGACTGCTAAGTTTTTGTCCTTTACTTCCTTCTCGAGCTTATCCAGCTGCGCTGCCAAAAACCGCAAAACTCGATCGGTTTCAGTTTCATACATGCGGCGAGGCGTTTGCGTGGCTGCATTCATTTTTCTGCACTTCGAGACTTTCCGCAGCGGCAATGTCAGAGGTAGAAAAAGAGCTTCGTCAGGCTAGAGATGGGCAACTTAAAGGGTTACTTAATATTGTCTATCGAATTTAATTGATTAATGATGCGTTAGAAAGTGTGATTTAATTTTGATACTATCGATTGTTGTATATGATATATCGCATAGTTTGTTGGTTTAGCAAGGAAATAAAAGGATTTTCAGAGAAATCAAACTAATTTTAGCTTAAAAGCGTAACAGATGAGGTTGTTACTATATTAAAAGTGATATTTTAATTGAATTACTTAGATGATTTTATGTCATCGAAAACTTTCTTCACTTTCAAGAAAGCAGTTCAAATTATTATTAAACTTCAGTTTATTACATTTTCACTTCATTTCTGTATGTATTAAATACATTACAAATACTAAAATAATGTATAAGGCCCTTCCATCATTTTGAGTGATGAGCCCAAACTCAAAAACTTCATTTCATGCAGTACTCATGCGTACTCCTGCCCCACACTATCTCAATTGTTTCTCTTTACCCTTTGCAAATATTTAAAGTTTACTTTAGCATTAAATCAGTAAAGCTATTTGGTTTGCTTTGATTTGTGTTTGTTTTCAAATAGTTCAAATTGAGCGAATACAAATTTCGTATTTTAACAATTATTTTTTAGGGAGAGATGTTGATGGAGAGAGCAAAAAGCTGAGCTGGACACATGAGGAATATTTTATTTAAAAAAATTTATAAATATAAAAAAATATTTATGTAATAAAAAAACAATTTTTTAAGATTTCTGTGAATATTGTTGAAATGTTTTAGTTAGTCTGAAATATTAACTATAAATATTTCTTCGCTTTCACCAAAACTATGCTCAATTTCCGAACTCGGATCTCTCTGAGCGAAAAACTATGAGACCAACGAGCATTAATGAGTGTCCTCAACCTCTGCTCGCCAGCTGTGTGTTGCTGCTAATGGCAAACTAACTGCTAATTAGAGGAACGGACTTGGAACAATTAAAAGCCTTTGGCAGTTACAGATAGCAGATACTCGTGTTCCGTCCGGATAAGCAAATGGCATCCGGTGTACTACAATTGCCCGCACTATTCGGAACAGCTGGCCAAATGTTTTTTTTTCTTTGCTGGCTTCTTCTCTCGTCTCCTCTGTGGAACAAGTTCCAGATTGCATCTTTATCTTGGGCCATGCTCGTACATATTCTATAAGGCAATAAAAGTTTCTGCGCAATAAATCTGCAAGTTTCTGGACCGAGACTCCGAGTGTGGAAGCCGGGGGAAAACATCTGCAGTTGGCACTCTGCTACACACACACACACACACACGCGCGCACACAAATTGCAGAAGAGTTGAGCACAAAACAGGTGGCCCTCGAACTGACGACCATTTTATTTCCAGCCGGGTCACTGATTCACTTGGCCTCCATTTCGGGCCGAGATGCGGCAGCAGCTTTTAAGGTGGCTTTAACAGCGCAGCTCTTGCAGCTGCTCTCGCCTGCCGGCACTATCAACGCCGTTTTGATATTTGGGTTGATAAAAATTAATGCATCCCGTGCATCTCTATCTCGCTCCACCTCTCTGCCTCCCCCTTTGTCTGTTTGGCGGTTCTGACGAAAGTGTTGACGCATACAAATTGTGCATTAGCGAAAAACTCGCAGCTTTTGGGGCATTTAGTTGCAAATGCGTCACCAGGAGCTGCTGCTGCCGGGCATCGGGCATCGGGCATCGGGTGCATGGTGCTAGTGACGCCTCCGTTTCGCGACAGCCAGTGGCGAAAATCTGCAAGCATCCGCATGGCATTTGCATAAATGCAATTTAAAATCTGAATTATTCATGAGCGCCGCCATTTGGCCATTTGTCTGAATGACCACTTGTGGCATTCGCTCCACACACAAATAGACAGAGAGAGAAAGAGGGAGAGAGAGAGAGAGAGAAAGAGGGAGAGGGAGAGTGAGACACACACAGTGCATCCACAAATACGTGCTGGCCACAACATTTGAAAATGGACAGAGCCCTGCCGCCAGTTCAGAGAGTTTCCTTCAGTTTCAAGCCCCTCTGAGTTGATATACGAGAGATCTGCCATATACAACTGTTTTCATGCTCTATTATCATAAGCGTCGGCGAGAGAATTAGATAATATATATATTTATATATAGAAAAATTTGTATAGAAATGATTGAGCATACATTCATTAAATCTAATCAGAGTCTTATCAGCAAAAGCTCTATTTAACTTCTTTTCAATGCATCTTCTCTTTTATCTAGGGTATCTACAGTTCCATAAACCCTCTGCAAACAACTCGAATGACATTTTTTCTCCTTTTTGTGTGTTGGGCAACTGCATGTGCATGTGACAACTTAATGGTTTCCGTTATTTGAAAGCAAAAGCATCGAAAATTGCTGATGTCAAATTGTCGATAAGGATTAACTCTTCCGTTTGTGTACATTTAATATTAGCAGCTGCACATTTGATTTGGATTTGGCTTTGGCATTGGCCATGCTCTGGCTCTGGCTCTGGCTCTGGCTGACCAGTCACCCAGCCAATCAGTCAGTCTTTGCCCTCCCCTGCAGCTGCAATGTGTTTATTTTGGATTTGAAAATTACTAAAGTCTGTGTAGGTTCAATTTATTGAGCAAACATTTTTGTTAATGGGCTGTGCAGTCGTTGATGCTGGAGTTTATTTCCCCAACATGTCGACAAGTTGACTCACTTTGACATGGGGCAGTTCTGATAGATTATTTAGACCAAATTATGAATTATGAACATTAAACATATAATGGAAGTAGATGATCAAACTCAAAGCATGCTTAGCATATACATATTTTTAGCTTTGCTTAAAATTGCAAATACTAAAAACTTAAAAATTCAAATCTTCATCGAAATAAAGAAACATTTGAGGATTAAATTTTGGTATGAGGAAAAAGGTAAAAGCCTTTAAGTGAATATTTTATTTATATTTCAAAATAATAGAAAATAAAATTGGTTTAAATATATCAAAATTATTACTAGTATATTTTAATATGCTGTCTATGCATTATATGTACCTATTTATATATTATTCTAAAAATATATACCAATTAATTAAAAAATAATTTATATTTTTGGTGCTATTAAAAATAATACAGTAAAATAAAATAGTTTAAAAAAATAATAAAGCTTCCTTTGAAATATATTTTAAATTATACTTTTAATAATATATGCAAATATATATTTTTCAATATTTTTATTTTATTTTTTTTTACAATTTATCTTCCATTTATTCATTTATATTGATAGATATCTATAATTTATGGACTTATTAACCTAGCATTTATTATTACAGTTCTTTTCCCTTGAGCTGAGTATTAATTATAATACATTGTCTACTGTAAAAACCATTTGTTTCTGTTGAGTTATCTGAAGGACTTCGTCTCCCTTGGTCATAAGTTTTTAAATAATTCATTTGTCTGCGACTCACACTTGGCGCGGTAATTGTATTAAACGAATTACTTGAAACTTTTCCCCCTCACATTTGCTTCTGTTGCATGATATGGAAATATTACATGCGTATATGTATGTGACATATGTCTGCATGTATGCTATATCGATTTTCTGCGGCGTATATACCAAACGCCGCCCGTAGAGCCAAATGTCTGCGAATGTTTTTGTCACAAATGACTTGCCGTTTTAATTGATTGCTGGCAATAAACCGAACAGGCGCCCATTGTGCGAGTGTGTGTGTGTGTGTGTGTCTAACTGAGCTCACAGCTGTCGCAGGAAGTTTAAATGGCGAAAGCGTCAACGTCATACGCGTATCGTTCTAACTTTTGGCAAGGGGCAACAATGGGGGAGGCGGCGAAACATTTGTAGACATTCGCGCGACTGAAGCGAGTTTTTCCAGTTTTGCGCGCTTTTGTGGAAAATTTTCTTGTTTTATTCTTAGAATTTGCGACAATTTCAACTTTTATTTGCGCAACATGGCAGAGGGTGGTGAGCTCTGTGGGCATGGCAGGCATTTCTATTTCACCAGCCGCCCCCCGTTGACGCATAAAATTTCCCAATTACATTTATGATTTCTTGCTGCTCTCTCTTTTTTTTTTTTTTTTTTTGGTGCTTGCTATGATTTGCCTGTTATGTTACTGCAAATGCTGTGCGAATGTGTGTGTCAGAGTTTTTGTTTGTGTATTGTGTATGTGTGTCGAGGTTTTTATTTTTATGCTACTTTTATTGCATTATTTTCAGAGTGCTCTGGGCTCAAGCACCCTACGAGAGGGTATGCGCAATTGTTTGAGAATGAAGACATTTTGGGGTATTTTTATAGCATCTTTTTTGAGTTGAAAATTAAAAAAAAATATGTAGAAAAAATACAAATACAATATATTTTTAAAGTCAAAAAAATATTTATAACATGTTTTCAAAATATTTTTAAAACTTTAATCATATATAAAAATATTTTAAAACCCATTTTAGAAATGTAACCATTTTTTTAAATTAAAAACAATTTTTTTAAATTCTTTAAACATTTTTAAAATTTAATCTTTTTTTTTATTTTTTTTTTTTTTACATTTTATAAATATTTTTCAAAATGTATAAATATTTCAAAACTTTTTCTCACATTCTTTAAAAATTATTTAAAATTAATTCACTCAAGTTAGTTAATTAACCCATCATAAATCACCATAGCTTCATTTCACATCACCAAATGAGAGCATTCACTCTTCGACTAGCTGTGAAGCAAATCTCGTTGGTATTTCTAGACATTGCATGTGTTTAGATTCGTATTCGGGCTTTGGCAAACCAAAGCTTTGGCTCCGAAACGGAATGGAAATGGAGCCGTTTTGGGTATTGCTTGGAACGTGACTGAAACGCAATTTGCCAAGCTTAGTTTAATTTGCCTATATTAAGCCATCGACCAACCAACCAATGAACCAACCAGCCAGCTCGACTGGGCTGGCAATAAAGAATTCTCTCAATTCGATTGTGCACACTTTTCAATATCGCTCATACGCAGCGGTGGCCGTGTGGGAATCGTCTGGGCTGTATGATTTTTAGCAACGAGTCTATCTCGGGCAGGGAAAAAGCGAGACTAACGATTGACATGGGCCATGTCGAGGAATTTGTTCGGCTATTTGGCCCAGCTCGCCTGTGTTTAATCCCTTTAATGGACTATTAAGCGTTTTTTACGGCCAGCCCAGGCCGTTCTAGCCGTCGCTCAGAGACGAATGCTGTTGCTGTTGCTGCCGCTGCTGCTGCTGCTTTATGGTCTCGGCGAGTTTACGATAATCTCATCATTTGATGTTGCAGCACGTTCCACCGCTCATTTTATGCTCTCCCATATATTTGCATTGTCTGCGCGTGTGTGTGTTGGAATAAGAGAATGAGATGTAAATATTCGCCATTTTCCATTTTCATTTTGCTGCTTGGACTCGGCTCTCTGTGCTTGGCATTTGGAGAATTTGTCAACTGGCGTTTGTAATGAATTGATTGTTACAGTGGGAGGCAAATTTTCTTTGAATTTGATATGGCCAAATGGGTTGTGCGAGTGTGCGGGCGTGCGACTGGGTGTGTATCTTGGCTTGATTGACATGTGAATAGAGAAGGCCGCAGCCACTTTCAGTTAGCCGGCCAATTAGAAGCGCTTTTTGCCTTTGTGTTCGCCTAACAAAGCCAAGCACAAAGTCAACACCCACTCCACACACACACACACACATACACACACTCACACACACAATCCATTTCGGCTGGTGCGACTTGGTCTTGGACATGGACTTGTGAACGTGGCGTGTCAGTCACGCAGTTTTTTAGACGGCCGTCGTTAAGGCCAACGACCACAGCCAGACAGGGCCCTGAATCTGGCTGGCTGGCTGGCTGAGTGGCTGGCTTCTGCTCTGTGGTCGGCTGGCTCTGCCCTCGGGGACAGACGCTTTTCGGGGGCGTGGCAGGCGGTGTGACTTTGTTGCGTGATTACCTTAATTGATGGGCATTTCCGTTGAACAAATGAAGCCACTCAATTAACACCTTTCAGCAGGATAAAAGTCGCACGTCCGCCGAAGCAACAGCTACTAAACCATCTCGCTCACACACGTGAGTGTGTTGTCCGGATTTAAATGTATTTAACTAGACTTTTTTGGCTGTCACTTGTTAGACTGAAGAGCTGTGCTATTTTTAGCTGTTGTTAATAATGTAGAAATGGGAAATATAAGTTGTCTTTGGGTATAAGAATAATAGCAATGGACTGCTGAAAATTATAAATATTTAACTTTGTTGTCAGACCGTATCACATATTAAATCATATGTATGATATATAGGAGTCATACATCATATCACAACATATTATACCATATCATATTAAATGATGTTATATTCTAGCAAATATATATGAAATATATATATTATGCCATATCATATCATCCCACATATTATTATTATCATCTTATCGAATCATATTGTATCACAAGCTATTTTATATCAATTCATACAATATTGATACTGCCATATCATAAAATCATAACATATACCTTGTCATATCATATCATACCATATAATTTCTTACCAAACGTTCACTTTCCAATAGCCCTCGATATGAATTTTCCTTTAAAATATGAACAATTTTCCCATTTTTTGCATAATTAAAGTTATTGGCCTCGCTCAGCCGTTGCTTTTGTTGCAAAGTTAAGCGCACTTTGCAAATTGGTTATTAACAAAAAGGCAAGAAAAACACAAATGCCTTTTAACGTGAAACCAAAACACGATACGAAACTTTGTGCACTTTTAGCAAAGTGTTCTCTCTTTTTGTGTGTCTTTTTTGTTGCTTTTTTTTGGACTGTTAACAAAATTATAAAACTTGGGCAATTTTTCGTGTGGCTCCCTCCACTCCCGACATTTACACCTTACAGGTGTAAAAAGTTGTTGCATAAAGTTCTTTTTGCCCCCCACAGCCACGCCCAAGTGTTCCGTTCAATTTTTCAATTAAAAACTGCTGCCTCTGGGGCCGCAGATCAGCCCCAATAAGCGCTGTAAGTTGTCAAATTGCAGCAAATTAGTGACAATGAACTGTGAGAGAGGCAGCCAGCCTACAACCGGCTTGCGGAAAGCCAATAAAGATGGCCGAGCCAAGCATGGATGCAGTTGTCAGCGAACTACCGGACAAAATTCGTAATCACAACAGAGCGAAATTGTTTTGGATGTCAGCCAACTGGCCGGTTGGCCGGTTGGCAGGCAGGCAGGCAGGCCAACAGTCAGTGAGCCATTTGACCTACCATATTCTTACTCTCAGATAATTTCCTGTCATTATTTTGTGGTCTTCCGCAGTCGAACGTAAAAATTGCGACTCAAAGGTTTATTTCCAGCAAAACCGAACAAACAGCCCAACACAACAGACAGAGGGACAGACAGATGGTCAGAGGGTCAGACGTTCGGCTGGCACAGATTGCAACTGTGGACTGATTCACTTGCCGAGAGTTGAGGGAAGGCTAGCGTCAGTCAGTTGGTCAGGCAGTCGAAAAATTGACTGCATTGCCCACGGGTCAACAAATAAATTGGCTGCCCAGCTGGACAGAGTGGACAGTGGAGAGTGGACAACGGACAACGGGCTGCCTGTGCTCGGCTGTTCAGCCCCAATGTTGATTTTGAGGTCATCGCCGATATTGCGGATGTGAATCCTTTTTGATTGCATTGGCCCGCACTGAAATTGCGCTGCCAACTGCCAACTGGCAGCTGCCGTAGTCGACTCCAACTGCAACTGCAACTGTGTGCGGACAAGCGACAGAAGCCCGACCAACGACCAATGGACGGTGGACTACGGCGTATTAATTGTGGTTTTGTCTGTGGAAAATTGGCATTTTAAGTGCGGCTTGGTGTCACTCCGCTACAGTTACACCATACAACAAAAAAATGCCCTTGCCTCAAATATTTATTACAAATGCCAGCGGCCTGACCGACCCAAGCGGAGCTTTCAGCGCAGCGCTCACCTGTGCACCATTAAGCAGTTATAGGTATTCAAATTATATTATTAACATAAATGTAGTGACATTGTAGACGAATGTCAGTCAGAGTCACAGGTGAAAAATATACCACTGCTTCAGCTCGAATCAATTGATTTTTCTTTTGGTTCTGTTTATCTTAATAGCTCCTAATTTAAAATGAATGGTATAAAAATATATATGCGAAGCATATCATTTCAGAAATTCTATTAATCTCTATTTTAAATAAATACATTTTTAATTTTTTAAATTAATGATTACACAGATTAAATATATATTTAAATAAATGTAACATGTTCTTATACTTTTACTCTCAATTATGTAGATATATATGTATTTTTTTTTTCATTTTATTTTACAAAAAAATTTCATTTAGATAAAAATACTTTTTACAGTTTATAGTTACAATACTTTCGTAGTTAAATAAATGAAATTTTCCAATTTTCCGATTTCACGGCAGATAATTAGCTAGTTATGGAGCTCATGCTGGGTCCACACATTATCGAGCGCAAATCGAATGATATACCTCTGATACGCGAATGCCAAACAATTGCAAAACGCGAAGCTTAGCATGGAAGGCGGCTATATGAAAGCTAAAAATACACCCACATCAATTCACAACCCTCCACACACACACACACACACACACACACACACGAGAAACGGTTCATTGTCGAATATTTCACGAATTGAGCTGTCATGCAAATGTGCCATTTCTGTTTTTGAAGTTGACAGCGTCAAAATTGCTGCATACATCGGCATGGAAATGCTTTCAGCGGCGAGCGAGAGAGAGAGAGAGAGGGCGAGAGAGTGCCAGACTAGAAAAGGGAGGGAGCATAGATTTGGCAATGGGTTTTTCGGTTGTTCGGAGATTGATTTGGTTTGGTGCGCTGCGCTGTGCTGCGCTGCGTTGCGTTGCGCTTTCCCTGGCTCATTGTTGTGCGGATGTTGCCGCAATTGTCAGTTCCATCAATCATGACCGCATGACAGGCACTTGAGCGCGGCATAGATGAGTTGCATGCCCCGGCTACAAGCAACGATATGAAATTGTGTCCGTAAATTTCCACACTTAATACGCTAATAACTCAACGCGGCTCGGACAGCAGCTGAAAGCCCGAGAAATGGCAAAAGTTTTATTGAAAGTGCCACACAATTTGTTTGTATATTTAAATTATCATATAATTTTCAAAAAGTTTCGCTCCGAAAATGAGCTCGTGCCGCCCTCCATTATGGCCGCCTGCTGCTTGACTTTTGCCTTCTGAGGGTCCTTCTGCCGTCCTTCGTGCCGGCCGTCCCGATGCCATTTGAATTACATTTGTGTAATTTTGCGGAAAAGAAACTTTTTTATTTGCTAATTTTGTTAAATTAGAGAAGAAAATGAAAGAGAATCGTGAATGACTTTATGCAATGCAGGCGAAATGTATTCCGAACAGACTTGAAACTTGCGGCAAATATAATTACGGCGAGAGACACATGTAATTTGTAATTCCCTTTAGCGAAACGGGCAGTGAAAGGGAGTAGAGACTTTGAGAGACTTTTAGAGAGTATATACAGGGTATTTGTGATATGAATAGCAACAACAAGCGGCGGTCAGAGAAGAGAAAATGTCTTTATTACTTAGATAATTAACTTCAAGCTGAGTTGTGAAGAATAATATTCAAAAGATGAAAGAACTATTCTGAATATATATTTTTTATATATATGTATATGCATTGTAGAATAGCTCTAATATTGCATTTGATAGTTGTTTCTGAGATATACAAATATGATTGTATTTCAGCTCCAAAAATAATATTTATAATCATTGGAGATTTGCTCAAAAAGTAAAGTGAATTTTTTGTTTCTGATTTATTTATTCAAGAATACCATTTTTTTGCATTCTTCAGATCCTCTTCAAGTCCCCATCACAAATTTGACTTGTGCCGAAGCTTTTATGCAATCCTCAAATCACTTAAAAGAATCAGTCTTTGTGATCTTGCCTGCTCTTCCTCCTCTTATGATCTTTCATTTCAAATATATGTAATAACATATAACCTAACAACAGGAATCTATCTGTATATTCAGTGTATTCCAGTATATATGTATAGTTTACATTATCTTTGTCCTCTACCTACATTATATCGCGCTGTTTGCTTTGCTTATTATAATAAAAACAAATTGAAATTCTCGATCTAACTTCTCTCACTCGAGGCAGCCGCAACATAATTTGTACGCTTCCTTATATCTTAAGCAAGACTAAGCCGGCGATTACCATTAACTGTCATTTGTATATTTATTTGCCTTTTGATTACAAAAATCAGCTGACAGCTGTCGGCTCCCTGTCCCTGGCAAAAAAACATCCACTTACAATTTCTAATACACATGCGGTCAGAACATAAGCGGATTTATCAAATGACAGCGCACAACATTTTCTTTCTGCGAACCATAAATAGCCAGTGGCGAGTGGGGTGGGGTGAGGGCACAGCGTGTAGCCCACAGTGCGACCGAGTTTAATTGCAATTAACTAAACACGCATAAACTGTACTTCGGTAGAGCCCAATGAATATGCATTCCATTAGATCAGCATTAATTTATATAATGTATTGTGCCCCACCATTGTCGGAGCTTCCATTCCTTTTTTTTTTGTTTCTTAGTAAATGAAATGTAGATGGAACTTTGTTGTGCCTCGTGCTTATGCCCTGTAGGCATTGCAGAGGGAGTTTGATGTTTGGTAAGTGTGCGGGGGTGAAGCAGAAAAATTAATTTAGCTACCAAATTTGTTCGAGTCTGAAGATTGGAAATATTTTATTTGACTTTGAAACATTTAAGACTAATTAAATGTATTTTTTTATTTTTCTTTTAATTTAAATACAATTTTAAAAATTCTTGAAAAATATTTAACATGAGATAATTTTGTTTCATAGAAAAATAAAATTAAATTAATTTTTTTTCTTTTATAAATATTTATATTAACTCTAACTCTCTACTCTAATATTAAAAATATATATATATGTATTTTATATTTTATTTATTTATTATTAATTTATTTTTAAATATTATATCTAAATATTATTCAGTAATTTTAAATGTAATTCTAATCAAGGGTACCTTGACTTCGAGTTTTTTTCCATCATTCGATTTTTTGTTCCGTTTTGTTTGGTTTCATTTGTGCGTAAATTGTAATAAACACATGTAGGGCAACAAACACATTGGCATGTGTGTGCATGCGGAGCCTACAAATAATTGATATTGATGGGTGTAATCTTACTTAATCCCTAATTACAAACAAATGAATACATTCGACATATGTATGGGAACCATTTCCCCAAACCCCCACACACATCGAAATGTATTTAAATGGGGGCGTCACACTTATTTGATATAAAGAAAATATTATGCATAAATTATGGCAAAGAGTATAGACCAACCACTGCTATCCCATGCCGATCCACTTTAATAAATTGCTGAAAACAGTCTCTCACTCGAGTAAGTTCCTTCGCCGAATCCAATGAAAATTACTTCCTAATTAGTCTGATTGAAACAAATACTCAGGAATGCCATGTGTGCCATGCATACGGTTAATTATGGCGATGATAATGATGATGATGATGGCGCTGATGATGATGATTATGCTGTCTATCCATTAATTAGACACTGGCATCGGCTTTTGCTCTAATTGAACAAACATTGACTATGAATAATTAAATGAGCCTGAGTGTTCAAATTAATACGACACTTGAAGAATTTAGCCAGGATAAGGGCACACAAGCATACATTGAGCAGCTCAGGTAGTTGAAGTTGAAAAAGAAATTTAATGTGGGTTTAAGAAAAGGTTTACAGAGATACTATAAGAATTTGTATAAATGTAAAGCGATATTCTTTATAGACTAATTGAAATGGAGAAGAGTAGTAAAAGTTATCATTCCAATTGGAATTTAGAAGAGGAGTATAAGAAAATATATTAATAAGATTGTAGAAGAGTTGTTGCCGTAAACAGGCTGATAGGTAATATATATAAGAGTTGTATGATGCTCAGTTAATAGAAACATTATAGAAATCTCATCGATTACGCGTTTTACAGATTACTTTTGGGTTTTCCTAGGTAACAGGATCCCTGAAATATTTAAACTAAATCCAATCGAAATTCTCTTTAAATCAGTATAATTCATATAAAATATTTATACTCTATATGATAGAGCTCCTGAGCACTTACCGTGTGCTAGCCCCATTTGGAGGCGTTAATCGTTGCTGATAAACAACTAAGAAGCAAGTTGTGCTCAATAGTCTAGACACTTGTCAATCCATAAAGCTTGAGTTTCGGGCTATCAATAAAAACAATCAATATGCTGACAGCAGACAATCCCCTCGGTCAAATAGACAAGCAGACGCCAATGGGGCTATTCATAAATTGACACATTATCAAAATTTATGGGGGGCAGAGAGGCGCAGATATAGAGGCGTGATATGAGTTACATGCAGCTCACAGGGGATGGTGGGCCGTCGGCGAGGGGGTTGCAAGCAAATAGCTGTAGAAAATTAATGATGCGACACGCTGCAACAGCAAAAACAATGGCCAGCGACAGAAGCAACAGTTGCACGACAACAAAAACAAAGGCAGAAAAAAATGGAGAGGAAAAACCAAAGAAAAGGCAATAAACGGTAGAGGCTAGTGGGGTGGGGGGTAATGGGGTTGTCAAAACGGAAGCAAAACCCCCTCTCGGCGACACATTGAGGGATGTCGAGCCAAGCCTCGGCAAGTGCTCAGCAAATCTATATATATGTATATATATATTTATATATAACAGCCGCTGCACAGACTTTGACCTGAACTGGGAAAGGGATGGCCAAGGATGTTCGTCTGGCCAGCGGGTGGTTTTTCGGGGGTTCGTATAATTTCTGTTGCGTCAAGTGCTGTGATTTCTTGCGTAGTCGCTGGCTGATGTTTTTATTAAATTTCGGGCACAAATTTTTTAATAAACTGCCATCGAGTAATGAAAGAAAACAGTGGCAACAGCAACCCTCGGCAAGAGGGTAAGAAACTGGCAAACACCCCCTGAAACGGTGTGGAAACGCCCGAGCAATTGCGCCTGATGGAAATTATTTGTTTTGGCTTTGTTGTGGTCCAAGGGATGGTTATCGCTGTTTGATGTATTCATTCACAGTGTGTGTGTGTGTGTGTGTGTGTGTGTGTGTGTGTATGTGTGTGCGTGTGTATTCGTGCAAAAGTTTTGCGGGTATAAATTTCAACTTGCTGCAAATAATTACGACGTGAGCGGCACAAGTCACCAGAAGTCAGTTTGGCAGACAGATGACGTGATGCCTTGGGTTGAGGGAATAGCCAACGTGAGAGAGAAAGAGAGAAAGAGAGAAAGAGAGAGAGAGAGAGAGAGAGGTAAATAACTGGCGGGATCGTGGAGTAGAGGAGCGAGGCAGCGGCGACTGCTGCCGTGTGAAATGTCACTTCAATTGCGAGTCTACAAATGTTGTTCACCTTTTTACACGTAGCGAGCATCAACGTCAACAACTTTTTAACAATGGAGCCGAGTGGAGCAGAGGCGAGAGCGGAGACGTGGAGTGGGGCGTGGCCCAGACAATGGTTTACTTATTCATGCTGCAAAGTTGTAGATGCTGCGAGGAGTCGAGGCTGCCAACAACTTCCGCAAAAATCATCCTTAGACGACGCTGTTTGACATTTCGGCCTGAATTATTTATTTGCTGCACTCTGGCAGGTTTCAACTCTCTCTCTATCTCACTCTCCATCTCCCTTTCTCTCTCTAGCTCTGTCTCTGTCTCGGTTCGCTCTTTAGTCTTTTAGTATTTGTTGCAGTGCACTAAAAAATGCCCTGGGAATCGATGTTAAAAGTAAACTTTTTCTAGTTTAGTTTTCATTTTGAATTTGCCTTTGTTCAGCTTCGTTTTTTTTTTCTATCCACTCTCCATTCTCTCCATCTCTTCTTGTTTTCCTTTTTTTTTCCCGGTTTCTCTTTTATTTAATCAACAACTGACATCGCTGCTGTCGCTGTCCGCTCGTGTGACGGCCCCGCAGTGCGCTCGGCTGGGCCCCGTCCGTCGCCCCTCTGCGCTGCCCACCACCCCAGGCCTTTCAATACTGGTGACAGTTGCACAACCGTTGAGCACATAATCCCCGCTGGCCGAATCGTAAAAGCTCCGCAGATTCACATGCATATTATACGTAGATTTGTTGCATTATATATACATATATATATATATATATATATATATATATATATATATATATATATATATATATATATATATATATATATATATATATATATATATATATATATATATATATATATATATATATATATATATATATGTATATATATAGTGTGTGGTATCTACGTTTGGCAGCCAGTCGAAATCTGTGCTGTGCTGCACAGGTTCGAAAGTGATTTGGGAACTGGGAGCTTATATTAGCATTTGTTCCGATTCGCCGTTGACAAGCGGCAATCCTTGAGGTTTTAAGCGCACTTAAGCAAAGTGCATTTCGGCAACTTATAGTTACACAGTTCACTTGCTTCAAGCTCAAGCAATTAATAAGTTTGAGTGGGGCCCTTGAGTAATGTGGATGCATATTTAAATCGGGAGTGGTTTGAAATAGGACTATAAGGACATCATTCCATGAATTGAACCGAGTATATGAAATTAATCGAAACAATTTAATTATGCTATCCGAATTAGTTTGCTCAAGATAAGCTGAGCTCGCCACTTGAAGGGTAACCTATTCATATAATAAAATTTATTTTCATTTCAATAGCTAAATTCTTTACAGATCACATACAAATTTGCCCAAATAGAAAATCACATATTAATTTTTCCCAGTTAAACTCTTTCAGTCAAATTAACTTTTCTATAAGATTTGACTTTTAATCCCTCCCAATTTCATGCATTTCCAATTCCACTCCAAATTTCAGATCCCTTCAGGCTATCAAAATCAGTTTTCTCAAAGATCACACTTAATTTGAGTTGAGTTGCAGTGAGCAGCAGCGGCGCCTCAATTAAAAGCTTTTTGCATTCATTTCTTGTGCGCAGCGCCCGCCCCGAGGCACTGTGTTCAGGTTCAGGTTCATCAGTGCAAATTAACTCGACCCGCTCAAAGGCTACAGACTAGCCGTCCGTTGGGTACCCTGAAGCTCTCTCTCTCTTACTCTCTCTGGCTTAATTAGTTAGCAAAATGTTAGAGCACTCGAAAATGTACGTAAATTGTTTAATTGTTGCGTAAAAGGAACTGAATAATCTGCTCAAATTTCATTCATTACTTGCCATGGCAATGGCTTCTGTTTTTTCTTTTTTTTTTTGCTTGTTTGTGCTGGCAGAGCACAAGGAACACTCAGTTTTGCGGGCGTGGCAAGCTGAGAGGCGGCGGCGTCATAGAAGCCACTTCATTTGCATAAATGAATTCTGCAAATTTTGAGTGGCACTCGAAGCACTCTCCACAATCTGAAACGCACTGCAACTGCCATTTGGCCACATTTCCTCACAGTCTGTCTATGTATCTCTCGGATGCCGATGCCTCTGCTTCTGTCTCTGTCTCTGCCACTGGCATTGCGGCTGCTCTTCAAGTCTTCTTGTGCTTATCCATAAACCGCAATTCAATACGCAGGCCAAACAAATTGATATGAAAGGCTGTGCGGTGCATTCGTTCTCGTATTTCTTTTGTCCTCGCTTGCCGGCTCTCGCCTCAACTCAACTTGAGCCGAGTTTCGAGTGCCTGGCATCACGCATACGCACCGCTGTACGGCTGCTGTTTGGGCTTTCTATTTAATTATGTGAACTCTGACTCGCATGCTGCTCATTCACTGTTGCTATTCAAGTGTGCAGCTCGCCTCTCCAGCTGCCACTTCCAATTCACAATTCACAAAAGCAAAGCAAATGCAGAAATCCTTTGCAATTATTCCTTCTATCAGCTGCAGTCACACTTTTACAACACCAATCAATTGCGCGTCGGAACTATTTTACATATTTTTAACCTCTACTCGGAGCGGAGTATTTCATGTCAGCATCCCAACTGGCAACACTTCGCGTTTGGCCGCAAGCTACTCAACTTTTATCATTATGATGCGCAAATGGGCAAAACTTTGCGCTATGCACCGCAGCGTAAATTAGTTACGTTCTAAGCGATTTAAATTTGTTGATTAAACTTTTTGCATAAACGCTATGACCGCGCCCGAGGCGTGCCCCATAAATAAATTATCCAGCATTTCGCTTGCGACTCGAAATATCACACATGCGACGAGCCTGTGACGCGCAGTTCATTTAACTTTTGATTACAATTTAAATGCTCTAAATTATTAAGGAACTTTTGCATTTTGATTAGGAAATATTCTACAAATTTACGAGACTATGTGAAGGGAATTATGCGAGAGTTTGCTTGAGACTCCACATACATATTTTAAAATTTTTTAAATGAATATATTTAAATGCTGAATTAAATTTTAAAATATTTTTTATACATATATATTTTATATGTAATATAAAAACTAAAATTAAAATTAAACTAAAATTGAATATAAATATGTATGTATATTACATTATATAATATTTGATTTCAATTTGCTGTAAATCATATAAGCAGATTCGAATATTTTATACGAAATCCAATTAAAGGTATCAAAATTTAGCAGAATTATATGATCAATAAAATTGAAATGCCAGACTTTAGCTAAAAACACAGCTTAGTTAGTATGTGAGAGACCCCCTTATCCATTGTTGGCCATAATTAGTGCAGATTCAGCAACATTTTTTAATCATGCTGCGCTGTGCTTTGTCTGGCGAAAAACTGCATATTTGTGTTGTGAGCCACAAGGCTAACCCGAAGCAAAGTTTCGCAGCAATTAAACATTAATTACGAGACCTCAAAGAGGCACATTAGTGGCCGCTGTTGCAGCGCGGCAAAGGCAACGGCAACGGCAACGCGCTAAGGACGTCCTGCCCCAAACCTGCACCGGCGCCTCGAATTATACTATATAAGTATGAATTTGAGTGCCAAGGCGTGAGCCTGAGTAAATGTGTGGAGAGTGTGAGCAAAATTTTAAGCGCATGTACATATGTGTGTGCTCCCTCTCTCTCTGTGTGTGTGTGTCTATGTGCGTTGAGTGCTCGTCGGGCAAACTAATTACGCGCCTCTTTAAGAAAATTAAATGCATTTGGGCCTTGTCAACATGCAACACCAACTGGCAACAGCCAACAACCGACGACCGACGACCGACAGCAACAACAACAACTCGGCGCTCCTTTTGCCAATTGGAGTGTGCACTCAACGACTGGCTGGAGGACATAATTGCCACTTGGCACAAGTCCTTGAGGAATGTTTCTTTGCTGCAGTGAAAAATCAAAAGAGCTGACTCGCAATTAAAATATTTGAAACATTAAAGAAGCCCAGAACAGCCGGACAGCAAAAAGGACTTTCACACGGCGCACGCAGCAACAAAAGCATTTCATTTATTTATTATTTTATTTAACACGATTTTTAAATTGCGGCTAATTGGGCGCATTTGCCAGTTGAGACCATTAAACACTTAAGAGCCAAGCAGTGTAAATGCATTCTCAAGACAATTACACAATCAATTGTGTGGCCAGTTGAAAGTTTTAAATAAGACATGGAGCAGAGCGGAGGGCAGTTGTGAAGTAATGAAAATTTAATTTATTTATGACTGTAAATGAAATGAAGCTGCGATAAATATTTGGCAAAAGTAAAGTCGAACTCATTGAAAAATATATAAATAAAATAATAGAAGTAAAAAAATAAATAAATAAATAAAATTTTTTAAATTTATTAATATATATAATATATATTAAAAATATAATAGTAAAATATATAAAAATAAAAAAAGTCAACTAAACTATATATATTTTTTAAAATCAAGTTGAACAATTTATACAAAAAATATTAAAAATATTGTTATTAAAATATTTTTAAAACTTTTTTAAAATAAGTTAATTATTAATTATAATATAATAATATTATATAAAATAATTAATATAGGACTGACAAGATTAAACTCTATCTAACTCCAATCTAGTTGCTATAACTAAAACTCACAATAATAACTTCTCAGACAGCCCACGCATGAAATGAAACATTTGCATGCGAATATTTGTGATTGTTTAGAATTTTGAGCGGAAAAGCACAATTTGGGAAATTACATTTAAATAATTGAAATAACAAATGTTTCGGCTGTAGACAATTTTGACATCGTTTTACGTGTCTAACGAGGTCGCTCAATTTGATGAGATCCACAGCCAGATGAATTATGCATACCAAAAAAAAGAAACCACCCAAACTAAATGCGGGCCGAAGTTGGGGGCCAAGTAGTCATCCATTCACGGAGAGACAAACACACACACACACGCGCAAGTGGAGAGAAATACACTGACAAATGTAAGTGCCACATGTTTGTACTTGTTTTGACATAAGGCAAAGTAGGTTGGGGAGGACGTTTAGTCGGGCTGGGAAGGTGTTTCGGCTGCCTTAGATGGCTTTAAACATATGTACGTTTAATATAGCACCCAGGACATCCACACATACACACACGTATACACACATACACAATGCTTTGGCATTTGCTGTGCCAGCTGTGGGTAATTTGTAAACGTCAAAAGGCAAACATCGTGTCCTGCTGCCTGCTGCCGGCTGGCTGGCTGCCTCTTGGCTGACTGCCTGCTGCCATGTCAGGAGATCAGAATGAATTCGCACGTGCCAGGAATATGGAGTAGCTGTTGCTATAGCCGCCGCCGCTGCTTCTGCTGCTGCTGCTTCTTTCATTTTAAATACAATTTATTGTGCATGCCAGCCGAAAAACTAAAACTAAACTAAACGAACCGAGCACTGAGTGCACCATCAGAGCCTCACATAATCCACATTTGCGTCGTGGCCTTTTAATATTTCATTTGGCCTGCTTTTGACCTCAACTGCACACGAATTGCTCCCAGCACAAATAAGTACGTTTATTAATAAAATGCGGCCACAAAAAGAAAACTGGTTGACTAGCAGATGCTCTTTGTGGAGCTAAGAAACGTTTATGAATAAGTGAGGAGTGAGTGAGAGCTATATGAAATATTTTTATCTAAGTGTTTACTAAGCATTCATATTGCATATGATATATATATAGTTAGTTATCTCAATTCACATATTCACTCTATCTGAAGACAAAGTACTCTTGGCTTTCATCTTCTGCTGAAAAGGCTTCGGCACCAAAACTATTCCCCAATCTTGTTGCGCTGCTGCTCGACTGCTGTCAGTTGAGCTCACGTTCGGTACGTGTTCAATTTTAATATTGCGATGCATTCGCCTATTTCGCAAATTCATAATTTTCTGCTCGACATGTGCCATGCCGTCGCAAGCCTAGCGAATTGACAGATGAGAAATATTGGCATTTAGCTGAGCTTCTGTGCCCAGAGATAGAAAAAGAGAGTCAGAGAAAGAGGGGAGAGAGAGAAAAAGTGAGAGAGTGTGTGAGGCATCAGCAAAGTACTTGAAAAGTATCATAAAGTAACATCATAGTAAATTTATAGTCTATCTATTAAATACCCTTTATATAAAGAATTTTAAATTGGGTATAGTACAGAACTTGAGTGTGTATGAATAAGAAATGAATAAGAAATGTGATACAAACTAAACTTTCCTTTCGCTTAAATAAAATATTTATTGCTTTGTTGTGGAATCCATAAATATATTCTGAAGACATTTTTCTTAAATTAATAATGAAATTCAAATTACTAATTATTTTATTTTATTGTACGAGATCATATTGGTTTGTTGAATAGCTCCCTCTCCCTCGCTTCAAGTTCCTATCCATTTATGCCTTTTGTAAAAAATAATTTGAGGTAGTATACTTAATGACAGATTTAAGTCTATAAAAGAAAATGAGTAAATAATATTTTATTTACTTATTTTATTTTATTTAGCTTATTTAATTTACTTTGTTTAAAATTTGTATTTATGTTATTCATTTCATTCAATATTTAATTAAATTTATTTTATTAATTTCACTTATTTTCTTAAATTTATTTAAATTATTTCAGTTTTTGTCGACTAGTAACTCCTGCTACTCTATGTTAATTTTGGAAATTAATTCATTTTGCATTTGGGCGGCTTTCGACAGTTCAGCAGTGCAGTCAATCGTTTAATGGGCTCAAATTCCAAACACTCTAAGGCAGCATATTCCATTACGTAAGACCCTTGACTAAAGCTATTTAAGGCCTTTGCAAGGCTTAGGGTTTGGATAGCTATGAATATGGGTATTTCGAGCGTAGCTTTGTCAGATTAACAGAGCCCACCTGGAAGATGAAAAACAGTGCAAACATAATCGCAACTGTGGCGTTGACATTACGTTAATAGCAATTGCAAGGCACATAACCCCCGTATTACAACAGTGCCAGTCTCACACACACACGCACACTCACATACAGCCAACATACGCATTGCAGCGTTTGACATCATCCAAATGTATTTGCCCCTCAAGGCTGTGGCTGAGAATGGAGGTGTGTGCGTGTGTGAGTGTTTGTTGTAGAATCTCTCGCCTGCCGCACATTTGTCCATTGTTTGCTCAAGGTGCATTTTGTGAAGTGTTTGGGGTGTTAGGATGAGATCTCTCCTGCAGCGGGCTCACACACTTGGCACGTTCGTCTTTGTGCGCCTGTTTGGCAACATGCAGCCACTTGAAGATAACTTCTGTCGCCCCAGCAGTTGTGGGCCCTCAGGCAGGGCAGAGCGCTGGCAGAGCATTCAGCTCGCCCCAGCCTAGGCAACATGGACGAGAACGACAACGACAACAACGACGACAATGACTGGCCTCTTGAACTGCGTAATCGCGCCTGTGTAGAGCGCTTCAAGTTGTGCTTAAAATTTGCATTTTTAATGAAACGACAACACAAATAACCCCAATGGCTATATAAAGTCGCTCAATTTATGCATGCAGTTTCGACTTAACTTTAAATAGACGCCTCCAACTATACGTTAATTGGTTTCCCTTGTTGCGTAATTAAATTTCTATTTTATGTGGCCCAGCGACAAATGTGCGCCCATAAACCTGGCCAAAAGCAGAAGCGACTTTGCCGTTAAATAAAAATTTTTATGTCACGTCATTTGCCAGAGGCAAAGCCACAAATAGGGATAGACAGAGAGAGAGAGCGAGAGAGAGAGAGAGGGACAAGGGAAAAAGTGATTAAAACTTAGACGCAGTGCAGCAAAAATTAATAAAGTTAAGTGTTGGGCCACATAAAAATGCCAATCGATGGCCACTGGCCCATGACATAGACAGACAGACAGACACATGCCACATGGCCTGCTGGCCCGCCCCACTGGGCGTGGCATTCAAATGGTTGCAAACCAGGCAGTCGTAGCGCTGACAATTTGTTTATCACATTTGACGAACATAAATATTGAATTTATTAATTAATGAAATGACGCCAACGACAGCTGCAAATTTAACGCACACAAATTGAGGCTTTCGGTTCAAGTTGAAAAAGGGAAAGTAGTTGAAAGTGGGAAGAGAGAATTTAGGGAGTGGAATGAACGTAGAAGGCAATGAGGAGAAAGGTTAGGATAGCACGTTTAGGTATAGATCAAGTTCAAGGGTAAAATTCAACGATATTATAGGACTTGGACCCAAGTTGACAGTTTGATATTTATCTGTTGAAGTCTTAAGCATATATTGACAACTTACAACTATCGATCTCTTAAGAAACCGTTAAGTTGTCTATAAAGCGAATAGTTGAGTTTAAATGTGAATCTATTAAGACTAGTGATAAAAACCATTAAGCCCTGAGAGTAAGAGCTCAGCAGTTATCAGAGAGAGAGAGAGAGAGAGAGAGAGAGAGAGAGAGAGAGGGGAGAGTGAGCATGTGTGAGAGAGAGATTAACTGACAGAGTGAGTGAGAGAAAGAGAGAGGCTGACACACAGAGAGAAATATTTTAAAGAGAGAATTCAAAGACAGCGCTCGATTCAGAGAGAAAGAGAGATAGGGTAGAGATAGCATGAGCGCTAAAAAGATAAAGTGAAAGACGGAGTAGAAAGAGAACGAGAACAGTTAGTTATCACAGCAGCATTTGATATAGTCATCAACTATATAATCAGTACACATTTCAGGACACCCTATCCTCTTAATGGGGTCTAAAGGAACAGCCCCGTACCAGTAAATAGGTGAGCTCAAGTGCGTAGAATGGATATAGTTAATGGAAAGGATAAATCCGATCTTCTGCTAGTTTGACATGCCGCACTATGACAAAGCGACGCTGCATACAGGAGACTTCGATCGAGTTTGCCTCAGACTGGGCACGAGCTCAATAAAGGTGAGCTCTGGCTGTGATGACTCACGAAGGTGCGCAGGCGCAGACCAATTGAGCTCTCTCTCTCTCTCTCTCTCTTCTCTTCGTCGTTTCAGGGCCTGACTGCTGCAGAGGCAAAGGCGCGTTTGGCCAAAAATGGCAAAAACAAAATGAGTCTGCCGGAGAAACGCGAATTCCGCTGCATAAAGTTTTTCAGAAACTGCTTCGCTGGCTTGGCCCCAACTGTATTCGTTGCCGTGATCTTCGCTTTCATTCTGTATGCCATGGAGAGCGGGAAGGAAGTCGTTTACCAGAATGACCATTTGCTTATCGGGATTGTTTTATTGATTATTTTTCTATTTTCCGGTATTCTTCGGTATATCCAAGAGAACGACAACTTTCTGGTCGCCAGCTCATACTTGGATTTGATGCCCATGTACTGCACGGTTCTCCGAGACAGCCGGATGCAGATAATACGCTCGGAAGATGTTGTTGTGGGCGACATACTGATGATCTCGTATGGCGAGCGCCTTGCAGCCGACGTCCGGATTTTTGTCTCGGAGAACTTGGAAGTGAATAATGTCGCCTTCACCGGCATCTCGACATCGATTTCCATCATTCCGGACGTCTCGCATTCCAACAAATGGATCTCTCGCAACGTGGGCTTGGCGTGCAGCCACGTTACAAAGGGCACTGGCCGAGGCGTGGTTATTGCCTGTGGCGATGACTCTGAGGTTGGGATCATGGCCCGTCTGAGCATGGAGACTCCTCCTCAAACCAAGCCACGTAAGAATCTCGAACAGGTCAGATACCCATACGATATAACTGCAAATTCCGCATGCTCATTCCATGAACTTGCCTCAGCTTGGCTTCTATAAGTATGTATTATGCTTTGTCATGTTGATTGCTGGTTTCCTATCGCTAACTATGGATACCATGAATATAAAGATTTTGCTTGAGTTCTATGTCAGTTGGACGGCGACGTCGTCCCCGTTGTATTTGCCCAGCCTGCTCTTCTTCGGTATGTGGAAAACCAAGCACACTTTGCTATCGATCGGCAGCAAAGCCCGCAACATGGAGGCTGTCTCGT
This sequence comes from Drosophila paranaensis, assembly GCA_035047545.1. NCBI lineage: Eukaryota > Metazoa > Arthropoda > Insecta > Diptera > Drosophilidae > Drosophila > Drosophila paranaensis. Next base: position 16,478 of record JAWNPL010000067.1, on the reverse strand, counting down.
CCCTGGGACTGACAACGGTGATTTGCAGTCACTTGCAGGGCTCTATGACACTCAGAACGTGGAGAATTTCGGAGATGGTTGTCGACGGTCAACTGATTAGTGTGGAAAAGGACTTCATGCCGACAGATCATTTCATAGATCTGATTCGTGCTTCGATACTGTGCAACAACGCCAACTTCACGCCCGGCCAGCGGGGCCTGCCCATTAAGCAGCAGACCATCGACGGCTCTGAGTACGACCAGGCCCTACTCAAGTTTGCCGTCGAGTTCGTGACGAGCGTTCAGATGCTGCGCGTCAAGCACAAGCGGTTGGCCAACAAGTCCGTCGACACCATTAGCAACTTGCAGGTCAGCGTCCACAGATCGGTGAACGACGATGGGGAGATCGAGCACCATCTGTTCATACGTGGATCTGTGAGTGAGGTCATGGACTATTGCACCACTTGCAACATGGAGGATGAAGAGCCAGTTATGCTGAGCAGGAATATGCGAAATGACATCATTAATCAAGGCCTAATGCTGGAGCAGCAGGGCAGGCACGTGTTCGCCTTTGCCTCCAAGCTTCTGCGCATGGACGAGTACATGATGTCGCTGATCTCGAGCGGCTTTGGTCATACGGGCGTGAACGCATTTCTGACTTTCATGAAAATGTACTCAGACTCCATGTGCTTCCTGGGCATCATTGCTGCATTCAATCCGCCTTATCCGAATGTCTTAAGCGCGCTTGCTCAGTGCCGGAGTGCGGGCATCAAGGTGGTGCTCCTGACCTGTGAGAATGTCAACTCTGCGCGTGCCCTTGCCAAATCGGTGGGCTTCTTCGGGGAGAACAGCGAGACCGCCGAGGATGTGGCGGAGAGACTTCGCATACCTCTCTCCCAGGTCGATCGCGAAATGACCACGGCGATCACGGTCAACATGCAGAGCATGAGTGCGCAGGTGCACCATCAACGCTGGGGCATCGAGCAGGTGCTGCTCTCCCACAAGGATGTTGTCTTCTGCCGCATCTCCGTCTCCCACCGCTACCTGATTGTCGACGTCTGCCTCCAGCTGGGCGCTGTGGTCACCGCGCTCGGCAACTCTGTCCACGACACGGCGGCTATTCGCTGCGCTCACGTGGGCGTCTCTGAGAGCGCCTCCTCGCCCGTCAGTCGGTTCTGTGCCGACATCACAGTCCTGGACAACAACTTTGTGTCGCTGGTCAGGGCCGTTGCCGAGAGTCGCCTGCTGTTCGAGAACCAGAGGAAGGCGCTGGTCTATTGCCTCTCCACGAACATGATCATGATGGCGACTTACTTGTTCTACATAGCGCTGAAGGTGCCCTTCGGAGTGTCTCTGATAACTGTGATTTTCATAGGATTCTTCGTGAATCTGGTAAGGCCCGGTGCCTCAGCCAGAGCTTTCTACTTTCTCTCTCTCCATCGCTTTCCAGATACCTGGCATAACGCTCTTCTATGAACCCCCCGAGCTGGATCTCATGAAGGTTAAGGTAAACAATTTTGAGGACTTTTTGTTAACCCGACGGTAAGTCTACTGAATTGAACTAAGCTCAACTCCAGTTTCTATCCATTAGCATGTTATTTGTGGCCTTCATAAATGTGGGCCTAATGGAGGCAAGCGTCGTGGTGCTGGCCTACGTTGTGTTCATGTTGTTCAATGGCTTTACGCCTGGAGTATTGTACGGCATAAGCTCGAAATGGTATGATGATTCGATTAATGATTTGCTTGACTCGTATGGCCAGGAATGGGCAAGTATATGTGCCGTTCCCGTCGGATCTCATCTAATCATCCTCATCCACAGACGCGAGCTGCAAGGGCTGAACTTGACCAAAAAGCCACGTCGGTCTTCATCATAACCACAACTATAATGCAGCTCGTTAATCTTGTGATGAGCAAAACATCACGTGCTAGTCTCATCCAGCATGGCTTTGGCAACTTTCGCCTGAACATTGTCATACTCTACATGATCGGCATCTGCCTTCTGATCAGCTTCGTAGACTCGCCCAATGTACTACAATCTTTAAGTGTTGAGTGCGTTGTTCCTATCGACTTTATCGACTATATTCATTTCATTCATTTCATTTGTCGCCTTTCAGATATACGCCCATCTTTTTATATGTCTTTCCGTTGACAGTACTGATGGTTATCACGGAAACAGCCCGGCGATATTTATTAAGAAAGTATCCTGGCGGCTGGTTTGAGGAGATGTGTTATTTCGGTGCATCATAAAAGGGTAAAAACTTGTGGCACAAAAAGTCTATATAATACTTTAAATCTGTTTAGACTTTAAACTAATTAAAAAAGTTAGTATTTACTGCCGGAATAGAATGGTTTTACGTATATTGCTCGGCTTTACATAGGTTCTTAAGTTTTATTATAAAACCTTTATATATTAATATGTACATACATATATATTGTGTTATGAATATATGAATGTAGGAATATATGAATACATGAATATAGGAGTATAGGAATACATGAATATATGAATATAAGAATATAGAAATATCTGAATAGATAAATAGACAAATAAATGAATAGCAGAATATAATATAAAATTTACTATATTTCTTAAAATTTACTTAAATATTTTATTTCATATAATATACCTCAAATTGAAGATAAAAAACGCCTTGATTTATTGTATTTTTCAAATATTGCATTTATTTTGGGAATAAAAAAAGTCAAACAAATCGAATATTTCATACATCTATGGAGGAACTACCTATGTACATGTATATATTAAGCTCATTAAGCTCTCCGTATAATTTTAATTTTTTAATGATTTTTTTAGGTTTATTAAAAATGACAGTCTATGAACTTATTTGTTATCGAATATATCGAATAAGAAATAAATGATGATGCCAGATCGTCACACAGCTGAAGGAAAACGCTTAGTTGCTAGCGTTACCAGATGTGCATAAAAGTCATATGTATAATAGAATTATAATGATTCTGTCGAGAAATGTGGATTGAAATTGTGGTCTCTGATATTAAGGTCTTTACTGAGTTAGTATCAAATGTCTCCTTGTTTGAACAGAATATATATTTATAAAATAATATAAGATTCTAATTTGAGTTTAAGCAAGCCATATGGTCACTACCGCCGTGGAGTCTCTATCATTTGCGCCTTGTAATGGTTCTCATCTATCTATTAGAATGATTCACTCGATTCTCGGCTGCCTTTTAATATTAAATGAAATCCTATGATTTGATACCAGGGCCTTAGCTGATTTAGTATCTAGGCATCTTCGACGCCTTTTGTATGTTTTTCCACGAATTTCCGCCCGTAATCTACTTTTGTACTTTATCTACCTGCTAGCCAACCTCATGCCTCTAATTTCACCTCGGCTTGTATTTTGTTGGCTTCACATTTCTATTTGCTCGCTAGAAATCACTTTCGTGGCTCATCAGCAAAAAGCAACCTCAACAGCTGCCACGCCCACAGGAAAAAAGCCAACATTATAAATGCTTATGGGCAAAGTCGAAAGTCAGCCTCCTTCTGTGAGTGTGTGTGTGTGTGTGTGTGTGTGTGCGTGGGCGGGCAACTGCTGATGGCGGCGATGACTGACAACTTAATTGTATTGCTGGACAAACAAGTTACCATTTTGGGGGGCTCGCGCTTAACGAGCAGGTTAAAGTCGCGGCCAACTTTCGGGTGGGCCGAATCCAATGCCAATGACAACACCATTAATAATTCAATTTGTTGTTGCTGCTGCTGCTGCTGTTGCTTGTTGCTGTTGGCGAAAGGAGGTTGGCCCACGCAGTGTGTTGAGTGTTGAGCCGTTGTTGTCTCAATATTTGGCAATTACTTTCAGTTTCGCTTAGTTGGCGTCAGGTGCCCCAGCACTTAGCGGTAAGCGATATCCTTAATCTATTTAACCTGTATGTCAACTCGGGGTCGTCTTCAGGCTGCGGGAGTCACAATCTAAATTACCTCAGCTCCAGGATGTGTCGCATATCCTGCCGCTCTGTCTGCCTGCCGCCTGTCTGAAGTATCGTTTTAATAAGCGTTTCGCATGTCTTGCGCTTGTTTTCACTTTTCGGTTAATGGCCCACAAGTTGGCCATTGTAAAGTTGGCAGCGTTGCCGGCATTATGCTAACTGCTTCCCATTTTGGCCCATCAGAAGTTAACCCCAAACCTTTTTAGCCAGGAAATGACCGTTCAAACGACCCGTCCATACTCCCACATGCTGTTTAAGTGCTTATGTTTCGGGTAGAGTATCTCTCTCTCTCTCCCTCTCTCTCTCTCCCCCTCTCTCTCTCTCTCTCTCTCTGTGTGTATTTAATGTTTTTTGAGTATGTGCTTATATTCTATGGAGCAATATGTTGTCCCCTCTCATGATATTTCACAGTATTCATGAACTGGAAATGACTCGGTAAATGCATGTTTAGTGAGTTATCAATTTTTTGGGTGCGCTCTCGAGAGCAGCTACTCAGACTTTTAACAGCTTTTTGAATTTTTGAGTTCCTAGAAGTGGCATGTGTGAAGGATATATTGTATTCTGAGACAAGCTGTGAAATTTCACACCGATTTCACATACTATATATGTATAATATTTCAATATAATTCATATATTTGCTGATTGATAACGATTCTCATGTAATTTATGCACTAATTGAATCCAATTCGAGTTGTCATATGTAATGCAAACATTTTGGCATTTTTCTGCCTACACTTACTCCCACGCATAGATTTTGTTGGTATTTATGCGTTGCTAAGTGCCAAACGATTTCAAGTATTTCAGCTCGTTGTTGTTTTTGCGCCTGTTTGGGGTATTCACGTGTCAATCAAATGCTAAAAGCATCGACTTAACGGCATCACGTTGCATTTGTATTGAGCTAAGTGGCCATTTATTCGTGTGGGGCCCAGCAGCAAAAGAAATGCGCTTTAGTGTGTGAGAGTGTGTATATATATATATATATATATATATATATATATATATATATATATATATGTGTGTGCAACTCAATTTGTGTGTGTGTATGTTTGGCAGCTGGCTGCTAAAGGGGCATGGGCTGGGGTAATGTGTTGGGCAATTTGTAAATGTAACTGGCAGATAGAAATCCCACTGAGAATGCGTTCATTTCCGACAGGCGGCAGCGGCTGAGGCAGCGGCATCAGCTCAGGCACATAATCAAAATTAAAATAAGAATCTCATCGCTCAGACGCAGACACAGCGACAGCGACAGCTACAGCTGGGGGAGTGGGCGACGCAATGTGCGCCAGATACATTCTAACAGATATGACACACAGAACAAACGAGCCAAACAAATTACACTTTTTTCCTACTTTATTGCTGGCAATTTATTCGCTGGCTAAATTGAAATACACACAATTTACCTGCAGACGTCGTGACGGCGCGACGCGGCGCTGTCCTGGCCACAGCGAGTGAGTGTGCGGTGCCAACTGTGACAGTGACATCATCTGGCGGGCGCAGACAAAAGTCATTTCGGGTCACCATTTCATAAGCAGCGCAGCAACTACAGTTTATGGCCAGCGCACGTTGTACATTATGGCCTTCGATGATCTTGTTAAGTGAAGACGGAGCCAAAGGCTAGACGAGCTTGACTTGAGAGTGGGTGTTAAGTGAAAAGGTAATGGAAGCCAGTCAGATATATTGAAGACTATGATAGGTTTAATAATATATGGTCTGCGGAAAGAAAGCGTTTAGTAACTTTAACTTTAAAAATAAAATTTATTAAAATAATGTAAAATATATATTATAAAAATATATTTATAAACAATTTATTATATTATTATTATTATTATATTTATTCAAGAACTATACAAATCATTTTGAAAAAGCTTAAAACACACAAACAAAATAAATAAATTTACAGGGTATTCGTAGCCTTAGTTTAGGCAGTTCATAATCTACTCCAACTCCCAGCAAAGCCTTATCTCTGTCTAAAAACAAATATATTCGTAAGAAATGCCAGTCAAAATCAACTCTAATATACCTCTCTCAAATTTATTGCAGGGTATCATGACTGCTTACTAAATCAGTTCTAAACTGGTGCTCGGTTTTCGGAGCTGGTAAAGCTCAGATTTTAATTTAGATAAAGTGCGCTATGGAAATCAACGGCAATGGCATTTCGCGTAACTCCCCACTTGGTTTATCCAAGCTCAAATCAGCAGCACAAAACTAAACACTCCATAAACACCCACACACACATACTGAACAGGAGCAGGTGTGGTTAGGTGGGGGGCATCAGGTAAAGCTGTAAATAGCGCGCTTTCATGTAGATAATTAATCACTGGGCACTGCTAGAAATTTTCTGCGAGTTATTTGCAACCGCTTTTAGCATTTGCTGCTATCCCTGAAAAGTTGGACTCGCTTTTGCGTTTGCGTTTCGGATTTGTGTTTCAGTTGAAGCTTGAATTGGGTAGGGGAAGGGTGGAAGGCGAGTGAAAGAGGGGTGGGAGGGTGCGCGGGTGGCGGGTCTTGTGGCTTGTTTTGCGGGCAATCTAAATGCAGTTTTATGCAAATTTATTTCTGATCTTATCGCACAATTTTCAAGTTCTCAGCCAGGCCATGGATGACGAGGAGGGGGAGTAGAGAGAGAGAAAGAGAGGGAGAGAGAGAGAGAGAGAGAGGGAGAGTATTGCATTGTGTAGTTTTGAATTTATTGCTTAAGCTTTCATGGCAGGCGCGGAAATGAAATCAATTATACGCCCTGTTGGCCATTCAATGCACGAAAGGAAATCGAAATTATACGAATTAAATGAAAACAATTAAACATTCGCTGCTTGGCTGTGGATATATAGAGACGGCGCCATGTCTGAAAGGCAAGATTTTCATGTAGATTGAGTGGGACTTAGTATTTAAATTTATATAGAACTTATCAGATTTTAGGAGCTAAGACTTGCCTAAATCAAAGGATCTCATTAGAAAGACTTTCATCAAATATCATATTTAATTTATTATATCCACTATTCTTTCAATGCCCATTTCTTATAGATTCAAATCAGAGTTGGCAACGAAAACTATTTGAACACTGAGCACCAGCCGAGAACTGGACTTGCCTGGAGACTGGCATCTATGTATATTTGGTAGGGAGCTGCCACACGCTCTGTGGCACTTGAGTTGCAAATGGCAAAATATTTAAATGTAACTCAATTTGGAGCGCGCTGGCAACCACTGCCACAATAAGGCGATGCAGGACAACAGAGCAGCTGCAGCAGGAGCAGAAGACAGCAAATGTGTGTCCTTCTACCCATAATAACAAGATATTTCTATTTGATTTATTTATAAGTGCAATTTGTGCGCATTTCTTTTGCAAAACTCTCGCCGTACCCAATGCCTTTTGAGCTCTGAGACACACACAAACACACACGTGCACACACTCACATTTGCAATGGGGTGTGGTCGTCTGACTGCAGAGAAATGCAATGTTTTATTGACGACAGGCAATTCAATTTGCAAAGTCTGTAATATATTTTGATGCCAATGCGCAAATAAAAATTGAAATCGAATGCAAAAAGCATAGCTGAAAATCAAATAAAATAAGAAATTCAAATAGCAGCGGCTGTTCGAGGGCATTGCTTGATATTTGCCACGCCCTCGCAGTGCTTGGCTCTGATCAAAAGTGGAAATATCATTGAAAGCTTTTTCTGATGAAAACTTGTTCTGAATGAAAATGGAATGAAAGCATTCGAAACTCTGAACTAAAATAAATATTGAAGGAAATGAAAATGTTGGAATAGTCAAAAATCTTTAAATTAGAGATCTCTAAATTTATACAAAAATTTAATAATTAATAAAAATAATAAATAAACATATTTATGAACTCTTGAATCTAGATCTCCTTCGCCTGCTAAACCCACAAAACCCCATAAATTATCAGCTGCGTTCTTTGGCATATCTGCTGGGCACACCTTTAGGCAAATGTTAAACGATTCCGAGTGCTGCAAACGGTGGAAATAAACGCAAGAGAATTATTAATGCGGACACCTTATCAAAAATGGCAGCAATCAGCACGCTCAGTTAGCACCTCATTACAGGCTCTAAAGGCGGGCTGGGTGCGGGCATCCAAGCTTATTGCTGACCAGCCCATACACTCACACTCACACACATCCGCTCACACACACACACTCACACTCTCACGTTAATCGTGGCATTTCTTTGGCAGCTGCAGCTGAGAGGGGGTAGAGAGAAGCGGAGCACACCCGTCAAAGCCAAGTGGCGTGTCAATTGGCCATTAACATGGAGTTCAGCCCGATAAATATAAGCACTAGGAAAAAAAAGCAGCGCCTGGCAGAGCCAGACCAAGCCGTGTCCTGATTGATGCTAAAAGCGTTGGCTGGCTGGCCGGGGCCAACCTGGCCCAAGTTCTTGCCTCCGATCTGACCCGTTGGTCAGTTTGAAAAATCTTTTAGCTGAAGGGTTTTTCCCTTGCTGCTGCTTTTTCTTGTACAAGGGATGTCGCTGGGTTGTCAAGGGACTGTGTGGCTGGCTGGCTGTACGTTAGCTCTGCCGAGCGTCAGACGAACATTTTTAATTAAAAAATTAAATGCGGCAACACTTGGAAATTTGTAAGAAAATTGCTCATTAAAAGTTTTCACCTGGCGAGATGCTCAAAAGCGCAAATCTCGACACTAATTTTCTTTTTCATGTAATTATGTGCAGCAACAAAAAGTGACAGAAGATTGGGCAAGCGTATAAGACTAGTAAATACCCTGTATGGAAATGTTCCTTGTTAGATATTTGATATCATTAAAGTAATATGTAACAAATACTAAAGTATAATGTATAAAAATAAATGAAAATATAACAAAATATAGAAAATTATGTTATATATGAAATAAAAATAAATGAGCAAATAAATGATAAAAAATTGAATTTACATTTTATAAAATATAAATGTAAAAAAATTTAATATATAATAACAAAAAAATATATAATGTAAATAATATAATTTAATATATTAAATAATAAATAAAAAATAAAAAAATTAATATTTAATAAAATATAAATTTAAAATTTGTCAATATTATTCAAATTGAGAATTTTATCTTGCGCAATATGAGGAGTAATATGAGCAAATAATATTATATAAATAAAATATAAATATAATATTATAATATATTTATATTAAGCATATCAGTATCAGTATGATACCAACCCACCAATCACTCTTCTCTTACACACTTACAGGGTATCACTCCTTTCAGCTGCGCCGCATGCAATTGTCTTTTCTTTTTGACAGCGCTTTACACCCAATTTTCTGTGGCAACTGTCAGCCTGTCGAATGGCAACTCTAGACAGTAGAGTTGATGCTGAATTTTGTTGAACTCTTGACACGATTCCTGAGTTGGCCTTGAGTCTGTCGCTCTCTGCATAGTTCTTTCGACCCCGTCAGCCTACTAACTACAAAAATTGAGATAAATTTTTCCCTTAGCAGAATCTGGAAAACGTCTGTGAGCTAATTCCGAAATGGCTGACTATACGAACATATTCAGATGCCGCCGGATGGTCGTCGTGATGGAGACAACTATACCAGCCTGCAGGGCCAATGCCAGCCGCGCCCAACTGGAAATGTTGCCCCATAGCCGCTACGGAAGTGCGCCCTCAGTGTGCGCTTACCATGCATATTAATAAATCTTCATAGAGCGACAGTAAGAGCAATTGACGTTTTATGTTCGAGTTCTGGCTCGGTTTGGGTTTGGGTTTAAGCAGATCTGTTATTATGCCATGTTATATGGTCGCCAGGGGAGATGGGGGGCGGTCAGAGAACTGCAGGCTAAATCAAAAGTGTCTGTTCGGTGTCAGTTTAATTGCAAACGTAAATTGGATGCTGCCATTTACAACGTTTTCATTTGCTGCGAGTGCTGCAACGTTGGCCCTGACAGACATTTCTGGCAGATGCTCTGCCAGGACACCCACACACATACAGAGAGAGAGAGAGAGAGAGAGAGAGAAACGAGCACAAAATGCAAACGTTGCACAAATCTGAGCTGTGTTAATTGGACTCATTTTAGAAAAGTTGCAATTGTGTATTTCGAATTGGCAGCTCGGACAGTTGACACGCTGCAGAACGGATTTGCTATCAGAGATTTCAGGACATAAGAAAATATCTTATTTATTGCAAGTCTCTCTCCAGAGTGCACAGTATGTATTCAATGTTTTTACTCCACGGCAGTTGGGGTGGCTTCGCTGTGCTTCTTCTGCTTCTTCTTGTCCTCCGCTGCCTTCAGCGTAATGGTGCTCTGATCCTTCAGGGTCAGCCAGTCATAGACGCCGTCGTTCACGTATTTGAGCCGATTGAACAGATCGCTGAAGCTGCGCCGCAGGACCAAGTAGTTGGGCTGCTTCTCGAACCGCGTGCTGCGACAGTGGGTCAGGTACCAGGCGAACTCGTCGGGGAAGCCTCTGCACAGCTCCTCCGCCTTGATCGACTGCTTCTTCTCGGCAAGCATCTCGTACTTCTGATGCCGCGGGCCCGTCATGCCCTGCCAGGGCAAGCTGCCGCGCAGGAAGTACATGAACACGTAGCCCAGCGACTCCATGTCGTCGCGCCGGCCCAGCTCGAAGCCGAGCAGCGCATTGATGGAGGCGTAGCGCGCCGTGCCCGTCATCCGGTTGCCCCACTTGAAGGGTATGTGCTCGTCCAGCGCGTCGTCGTAGTAGCGCTTCGCCAGGCCAAAGTCAATCAAGTACACGGTGTTGTTGTCGTTGCCCACGGTGAAGTTCTCCGGCTTGACGTCGCGATGCAGGAAGCTCCGCTCGTGCAGGAACTCGATGCGCTCGATCATCTGGAGCGCCAGCATCAGCACCGTCTTCAGCGAGAAGCGGCGCGAGCAGAAGTTGAACAGATCCTCCAGCGACGGCCCCAGCAGATCCATCACCATCACATTGTAATCGGGCTCCGCGAACAGCTGCTGCACACGTGGCACGCCAACGGCCGGCTGCAGCGCCTGGTACAAGTTGAACTCGAACAGCAGCTGCGGCCGCGCCACCGTGTTGCGTTCCACCTTGAGGGCGACCCGCTCGCCGTTCGCCTCGTTCTCGGCCATGAAGATGTCGCCGAAGGTGCCGCTGCCAATCTTGAGGATGATGCGATACTGGCGTATGTAGGTGGGCATGTTCCCACACCGGTCGGACTGGCCCTGCATCGTACAATGAATATCGATTTTCTTGTCTTTATTTTATTTCTCTTTAATGCAGTTGACACTCAGCTTTCCGTCACTTTTCTGTCACTTTTCGGCCACTTTTCTATCGGTTTTTTAGCTTTTCAAAATCATCGATAACTCTCGACATTCAATTTCATATCGTTGGGCTTGTCGGCAACTTCGATAACAAAGTCACGTTGCGCACACAATGCCGCTGACCTTCGACGCCATGCGTCGCCGCTACGAGAAGCGCATCATGAAGCTGGAGCAGCAGGTGCTGGAGTGCACCCGCGACCTGAAGCAGCTGCGAAAGGACTGCAAGCACAAGTCGCTGGGCGAGAAGTTCATCAACTACGTGCAGACGGATAGCCATTTGAGCTGGGAGCTCGACGTCAGCGAGTTTCCGGTGAAGAATATCAAGATCGAGCTGCAGAATCGACGCGTCCAGGTCCACGCCTTTCGCCTCCTAGATGATCAGTTTTTGGAGATCTTTCGCCAGTTCAAGCTGCCCGACCACGCTGACAGCGAGCTGAGCGCCACAATGAGCACCACAGGCGTGCTGACCATAAAGGCTCCTCTAAGGATCGTACCTGACTAGAAAATGCAGACAAATTACCTCAACTATATATGTATATATAGATATATATATATTTGTTTGTTTAATTTATAAAGTTTGTATAAATGTATATTTTCTAAAGATTTAAACATTCTTTGAGTTGGGTCTTAAAGCGGCCTCCAGCATTTATTATAGGAGCAGAATCCTGGCTTTGGCGCTAGCGCTGGCGGTGCCTGTGGGCATGTGGGTCCGAGGGGATCGGCTGGAGGACATTGGGACATTGTGACGGGGGGCGGCGGATTTTGACAGGACAATTGCGCTTTGCATCGCTGATCGTATTTCAATTCATCTATAATTTCCTTTTTCAACTTCTCCAGATATGATGGAGCATCCTTCCGGGTCTGACCCGCATTGCTGCATGCGAATTGAGTTTTCAATTGCGATTGCAAGCTTCTTCGCGCTGGCTGCATTTGGCAACAGGACGGGGCCTCCTGCCCTGGAGCTGATGTCGGTTTGCGTTCACAAGTTGTAGACGTGGGCAAAGGCATTAGATAGTATCTTACAGAATCACAGCTGGCATCGGACTGAGCAGAGCATTTCCGAAGGCTGACGTAGTCGTTTTCTGGAACTGTTGCTTTCGGCTTTGCAGCTGTTGGATTGCTTATCTTGCGCGGGCAGCACGAATACAGCCGAGTATTGGAGAGACTCCGATGAGAGGGAGCACATGATTGCTGCTCCGAATATGATTGTTCCAATGAGCATTTTGGTTGTCTGCTGCTCGGCAATTTCGGACTGGGGTGAGAACACGATTGCTGTGCCGAATCTGACTGTTCCAAAGAGTATTTAGGAGCAGCACTGCATGTGGGTTGTCTGGTGCACGGCATATTTTTACCAGAGTGAGAACATGATTGCTGTTCCGAACAAAACTTTTCCGATGAGAGCTTAGGTTCAGCGTCATAGCATCTTGGTTGACTGCAGCTCTGCAGTTTTGGACTGGGAAAACAACAGGATTGCTGTTCCGAATATGATTGTTCCATAGAGTATTTAGAATCACAAGCACTCCATGTGGGTTGTCTGCTGGTCGGCAATGCTGGAGGAGAAGGAGAACATAATTGCTGTTTCGAATAAAACTTTTCAGAAGAGAATTTAGGTTCAGCGTCATAGCATCTGGGTTGTCTAGTGCTCGGCGAATTTTGACCAGAATGATAACAAGATTGCTGTTGCGAGGAGCATCTGGGTTGTCTGGTGCTCGTCGAATTTGGACTAGGAAGAGAACATGATTGCTGTTCCGAATAAGAGTGTTCCAAAGGATGTTTAGGATCAGAGCCTCTGCATGTGGGTTGTCTGGTGCTCGGCAAATTTTTACCAGAGTAAGAACATGATTGCTGTTCCGAACAAAGCTTTTCCGTAGGGAGTTCAACTGCATAGCATCTGGGTTGTCTGGTGCTTGGAAATTGTGGGCCAGAATGAGAACATGATTCCTGCTGGGAATAGAAATGGTCCGAAGAGCATTTAGGTTCAGCAGAAAAACATTTAGGCTGTTCCGATGCTTGTCTGGTGCTCGAGAATTCTGGCCCAGATAAGCCCAAGTTGTTGCCGCAGGCCTGAGGCTGATCTGATCCACCAGTTTCTTTTGGTTCATTAGGGATTCTGTTGCAGCAGTCAGCTGCTTGCACAGCACATGGGCTTTCTTCCAAGCAGTTTTGATCATTAGAAACCGGACAGGCATTGATTTGGGCATGTCGATGACAACAACCAGGACTAGTATCTGCTTTGGCAGCGCGAGAGCAGACAGTCTCTTCTGGAACTGTAGGTTCGGGGCACGGAGAATGCTCTGCTTTCCTAAAATGTTCACAGCAGCTTTTAGTCTCATCACAGTCACAGTCAAGCTCAGAGTTATTTACCTTTCCGCGCGTAACTCTGTAGACAGTTGGATAAACGTTGCATTTGGTTTTCCTCGCCGGCCTTGAGCAGCAGTTGGATTTTCTTTGAAATCTCTGTGGAGTTCTGGAAGTCAGAGAGACAACGGATTCACTACTTGGACAATTGAACACGGCTCTCTTGTGAGATATCACGTTATCGAAATTCGAAACAGAACGCTGCTCATTGGCGCCAGGTCGGTGTCCTCTGCACCTGGACTTGCTCCTAAACTGGCCAGACATCCTGCGCTTCACTGGCTTCTTTTCCTTCCTCTGCGACTGGCAGTAATTTGAATAATTGTGTGAAGAGATATTGTCAATACCATGACAACTCGGCTCGGTGTCCGGGTAATCTAAGCCGGATACTGTGCGGCAACAGGTCGATTCATAGTCGAAGCATGGTGAACGTTTTCTCTTCTTTGCCCTAATGGGAATATCGACAGGGAGTGGCTCACAGCATACGTATCTCTCGGGATATTCGCAATTATATTTACGCGCTCGTGGCATTCTGCGTGTTGTTTTTAGTATATTATATGGTATCTCACAGTCTACGCCAAGGAACTCAACAGACTTCCTCTGAAGCGGACATATGCGACACGTCTCAAGATTGTCTTCGTAATCATGATCGTAGTCGTGTTCATATGTTGTTTTCGGACAGTAGTTAACCCTCAAGTTAGGTATTTCATTGTACTTCCACTCCGAGTCGCAGTCTGGCGCATACTCTGTGCAGGGTCCATAGTCCGTATAATAGTCGCACTGATTGTTACACGGAACTTCTATATAATCCGTATTCGTATAGCCGGAAGGTTGCCTATACTCCTGGTATTCCGTTGGCTGTGGACTGTAATACCTATTGTGAACTCTGTTGGGAAAATCACATATATAGAACGAATTGGATAGATTTTGGTTTCCCAGGGATTCACAGTGAGTGTCCTGCCGCATCCTATTTCGATCGTCCCAGTCCCGAGGGCGATCCCTTTCGGAAAATGATTCTCCGACCGCCTCTTGTATCACCTTTCTCCTATAATAATTTGTATGTGGGTGGGTGTGGCACTGTCTATAACTTGAATATTTGTAGAGTTTTTCAGTGGGATCGAAGCTCAGTTGGTTTGGGCACTCGTATGTGTCCACGAGGTTGGGTCTGGGCGGCACTGCAGTCAAACGCCTATCAGTACATCTCGCACGACGATCGGGCTTCAAGATTTCGCTTGGGCCACTTGCATCCAGATCATAGCCGCCTCGAAATGACTTCTTGCAGAATTTCTCCAAGCCACTTCGTCTGCCGGCATAGAACTTATTTGGAACCGTAAAAGATCTTCCCTTCTTGTACTTGCCTTCTATCGCTCCAAATAGGCCTCCGCCATGATTGCGACCTGAAACGAACACAAAGAGCCAATAAATTGTCATGGGCCGACGAGAGGATTAGCACGCGCTCACGATGTGGCTGGAAGCTATTGACACGATTCTCAATCATCTCCGAAACGTCAATGCTGAGACACATAGAAATCTGCTTCAAACAGTCCTCGTTCCGCTCCTCGTCCGAATGTATGTAGCGCAAGCTGCAACGCCTTTCCATGTTAAGTGGACGTGCCCAGCCTCATGTACCCGTCAGCCCAAAACTATACGCTCACATTGACTGGCAATTTTTCTGTGTACTTCGTTTTTCGATTGTGCTTTGATGGCTGACCAACACTTATCGATTAATCGATTGATTTCCTGACACCGTTGCGCGTGAGCTAGATGCATGACAAGCCAGAAACGCAGCCTCCATTTGACAGCTTTCATGTGACATTTCCAGAAGGAATGTTCACAGCATATGTTCAGCCCATCCAATATGTCGACTGTATCGAGAGCTACGCAAACGGATCCCTCGGATCGCTTGGCTGCAATCCAACTGCGCCTGGAGAAGCTGCGGAGCATCTTGCCCCAGCAGGCGATGGCTGAGAGCCGCCGTGCCCAGGCGAACAGCGAGGCCTTAACAATCATCTTTGGCAACAACCTGACGCGGGCCGATCGAGGCGCCTTCCAGCGCATCAACTGGGACAACCATTCGCTGGCTACGCGCGCCCTGATGGACGCCGTCTTCGACAAGCAGACGCTCGCCACCAGGAACATATCGGGCGTTAAGATCGACGCTGAGGGTCGCAAGTGGTCCATGGACTACGTACTCGACCCGCTGAAGGTCAGCGATATAGTGCAGCTGGTCAAGCAGAAGTGCAATGTGGACGAGAAAGTCATACGGAAAATTATCACCAACAAATGCGCGTACACCGCCAGCATGAAACGCTCTAAAAATACATAAAATATATATATAATATATATATTTGACTCACGAATAACACTCTCTGTCAAGTCAAGATTAAAGTTTTATTCAGGATTTTTGTTTCCATCTGCGGCATTATTCTTGCTTTTAATTGCAGCGTTAATTATTTTAAAGTGATTGAAATGGCAGCAACAAAGGCCGACGAGTCGGACGTCATTATTATTTTAAGAGTGCTAGAAATATGCTCTTAATTGCGGAAATATATTTCCATTTAAAAAATAGATGCGATAATTATGCGGAATCCGCGCCCATTTCCATCACATTAAAATTTCAAACAATAGAGACAGTAAAATGCAGCGCACGGATAATGGGAGAAACCCAATCCCAATCCCGAATGCCGAAAGTCGGAATGGCGAATGGCATACGCCTGAAAGCGTGTTCAAGTGCGGAAAAGCTGAAAATTATCGTGAGGCGAAAGTGCTTTTTAAGTACCTCCCGCTCTAACGAGTTTCAGAATGAGCCACTCGTATAGCTGCTGCCTCAGGCAAATGCAATGCAATTTGGCTGAGCGCAGCCAATGCCCATGGCAACGGCCACATGGCGGGGCGAAAATTAATCAGTTTGCCT